>PVLA01005075.1:0-153002 GCA_004027455.1 Hydrochoerus hydrochaeris | reverse complement strand
TTTTGTATAAACTCTCTCATACTACTCACAGAAGGTAAAATTTCACAATTAGTTTTCACAAAGTTATCTAGAAGGTTTCTAGTAACTCCTCTGGAGTTTCTATTTTCGATTTCATATTGAGTATTACATGAAAATATATATATGTGAATTACACAAATTACAATTATCAGTACAAAACATTACAAGATCCTTGCGCCCAGTTCCCACATGCGGTGTCCTTTTCCTGGAGAAGTGATTCCTTGAAGCGCTCTCCTCCACCCATGGACCTTGTCACAAGGCGTGGATGGACTAGGACGCGGCATGGACGGAAAAGGGCACCGCAAAGGAGAAAGGATAGTAAATTGTATCACTTGGGTGAAAGCTAGCCATTGTCAGTTTTTGTACAAAATGTTTTGCTTGAATATATACATATTAATATATCTACATATTGTCTATTACTGCATTTATATTAGAAATGTCTGAAAGAAGTAACTGTAGCAGAGACTATGTAGACTAGGAATCTTAAAATATTTAATGTGTAAGTATGTACAGAAAAAATGTTCTATTCCTGGCTTACTCATATAGTGATGGAGAGCATTAGAAACACAGAGGAAACTTAAAAATGTGTTTTCACGAGCCAGGCTAGGTAGCATTTGCCTGGAATCCCAGCAGTCTGGGAGGCTGAGGCAGGAGCATCAAGTTCAAGCCTAGTGTTCAAGCCCAATTTAATAAGACTGCTCAAAAATAAATTCTAAAAAAATTCTAAAATAATGGCTTGGATGTAGCTCAGGAAAAGGCTCTAACTTCAATCCCCAGTACTGAAAAAAAAGTGCTTTGTACACAAAAATTACTTTGTGATAAAAAAATTGAGAAAATATTCTTCCAGCATTTAAATCTACATGTTCTCTGATTGAGCAAGAACCAATCAAACAACCAACCAGTCAAACAACCAACCAAAATACTTGTTCATATCATTATAAAAAATGTGGCTTTTTTATCATTTTATTGTATACAATAATATAAAGAGAAATATCAACTGATATCTATGTTGGAACTGCACTTAATTGTGAATTTCAAATATAGATTGGCTACAGATGGGTGCAAGAGTTCAAAAAAACCCCAGAAATCTGTGAGAATTAACTGGTTATGTGAAATAGTCAATAAATAATGTATTTTAGCATCACTTATAAATTGTAGGTTATGCATCCTTTATGTCAGTAAGTTTACAAAGCCTTGAGTATATATACTTGTGTATATCTACATATACATCTCTTTTTATTTAGATTGTTAAAGATTCTCTCACACACTACCATACAAGTGTAATGAAATTTTAAAATATATAAAAATAGAGAAGGTTGTTATGTTTAATATGTACTGTTATTTTGTCATCCACTTCTAAAAGGAACTAATGATATTCCTTTCATCATGTTCTTTTTAACAAAATTTAATCAACTTCATGATCTGTATTAAGCATTCTGTTAAGTGGTGCATATACTGTCAGTCCTTCCTTCCTATGGGTTCTGTTCTACAAATTTAAACAACTTCATATGAAAAATAATGCATTCGTACTGAGCATAAACAAACATTTTGCTTGTTATTATTTATTAAACAATATAGCATAACAACTGTTTAGCTAATACTTATTTGTAGTAGGTATTATAAGTAATCAAGAGATGATTTAAAAATATATAGGAGTATGTGAGTATGTTATATATAAATATTACACAATTTCAAATAAGGAATGTGAGGACCAGTGGGTTCTAGGATCTGGGTGGGGAGGTCTTGGAATCAGTCTCTCATGGATATTAAGGGGCTGTCTTTTGAAGAATTAAATAGAATCATACCTTGTTTTGTAGAATTTTAATCTGACATAGACTACAGATGATAAAAATTAAACACCTAATTGTGTAATTACCAAGTTTCTACAAATAGACAATGAAGTTAGTAATTAACAGGAATGAGGTAGACTTGACCCTTTAGGTCAGGGCATTCAGAAAGCTTCCCGAGGAAAGGCTATGTCAGCTGAGGCAGAGTCTCAGGCGGAGGAGATCACGCCTGCTAAAAGAAAAGCCTGCACAAATATCCTGAGGATTTAATTTTTTAAAAAAGAAATTACTCCCTGGCAATAAAAAGGTAGTCACTTTCAACTGCTTCATTAATTATAAAAGAAGCTAAATTTTAAATAATATTACTTGGGATATAGGTAGTTACTTTCCTCTTAAAACCTCAAAATTAATCATGTGTGGAAGTTAATTTCCCAAGTTTCCTTTTAAAACTAGAGTGGAATTCACTGTGTGTTTACATATGACCTTCATTAAGGCTAAGAATTTCTTCATTTAGACTTTGGCTTTACATGATGCGAATGCTGGTTGTTTCTTAGTACCTTATGTCAGAAAGGGATAATTGTTTTTTTTTCTTCACTTACATATTCTTGAATCTACAAATCACACTTAGCCACAGACAGGTAGGTATTCACACTCTCAGTCATTTTGATTTTTTTCCTAATTCATCACACCTTCAGACCCAGTATATGCTTTATTCCTTGCTTTCCTAAAAACACTGAATAAGTTCAGCATGACTGTGGAAGTCTACCTTGTGAGAAAAATAATTTAATTGCATTTCATTTTCTTTTTTGTTAATTGCTTAGTTTTAAACACAAGGCTAAGAAAGGTATAAAAAGTTGTTCAGGTGATAAAGACTAGAGGCAAACTCTGTATATTTTTAAGTGTTAACTGAAATTTCTTTCACACTATCACCTTCCATACATGGTAATCCTGCTCATTTAAACTTCTTTGATATTTCTTTCTCGGGATTTAAAAATCTTTCTCCAACGTTGGCATCCAGAAATTAGTCATTGAATGTATACATTGAAAACTGAAACAAACGAACAGAAAATCTTTGGCTTTAAATTAAAAAGCTTTGTTCCTATGCAGGAAGCACCTATTTACAAAGAGATGAACAATGTAATTAATACTAATTTTAAAATGAAACCTATGCTGACCATTCCTACACTTCACCTTTGTAGTCCTTTTATTACTCTCTCACTCCTGCTAAGAGCTCTCTGAACAGCAGAGGGTAATTGAGGCAAGGACGAGTAAGACAGAAACCTGCTTAGGGCTGAGCTTATGCTCTGCCTCTCAGGCTTGTTTCAAGGTAGGTACAGAGAATATTGATTAAATCCACAATATAAAGTTGAATGTCCAAATGTGGAGACCACTGGTTCTGGTGTTCAGTGGATTTTATTCCCACAGGTAGTTCTTATCACCGCACAGGTGTTAGTCCTGATGGTTTTCTGTGGTATCCAAGACAGTAGGGTCCTAACAAAGTTTTAGAACTTTTGAGACTCCAGAGAACAATGGAAAAAGTAGCTAAAACTCTCCACTGCCTTCAAAAATGGTGAAAACTAGTTTAAAGGAAGAATTCATAAGCTAAATTGATTTTTTAGTTTTGTTTTTTTTATTATATTGCAGATCATAGAGTGATGACAGACCCAAAAGAGACCTGCAGAAGAAAGAGATGCATGAATAGAAGATAGGAGAGACAGAGGCCACAGAAGGCAGAACCAGGTCAGGCTTCAGTTGACTAAGATTCCATTTTCTGCCATTGGGCATGATGAGGTTCACTGTTCCTTTATCCAATATTCCTTTAAGTGGCAACGGCTATGTGCTAGCCACTTTCTAGATCTTGATAAATAATGGTTACAGAAGTCTATGACCTCAGGGGGCTTGTGTTCTAGCAGAGTGATGCACTAAAAAAGGAATTAGCAAAGTTGCAGTAGAGGAATGGTCAATGTAGACTTCATTTTGAAGTTAGTATTAAACACACTGTTAATTGAAAGTGTCGAGGTTAACTAACCAGACCTTCAGGGAATCACTGGTCTAGAAGGATACAACAGGGAGAGTTAAAGTGATGGTTTCAAAGTATCATTTTTAGTTCCTTGGTTCTGCCATTTTTGGGCCAGTGGCAAGGCAGAGTTGGGTGCAGAGCAAAACTGCTCTCCTCCTGGCACCTAGAAAGAAAAGAAAAGAAAAGAAAAGAAAAGAAAAGAAAAAAAAGAAAAGAAGAAAAGAAAAGAACAGGAAAGAGAAAGAGAGAGAGGAGAGAGAGAGAAGCACAGGGAGGGAGAAAAGAAGAGGGAAATGGAAGAAGAAGAGAGAAAAGAAAAATCCCAATGCCCTCTTCAAGAGCATGCCCTAGGTGACCTATCATACTTCCATTAGGCCCTGCCTTCTAAAAGCTTGACTAAGTCCCAATAGTACCATCAGCTGGGGACCAAGGCTTTGACACACAAGCCTCAGGGGGACATAGGGAACATTTGAAGTCCAAACCATACAGATTAAAGCACACCAGACACATTTAAGGAAAAGCATAGAATAAGGGAGTAGTGTGGCCAGAAAGGCAATCGGGGGATCGTGGGGGGCTTACAACTCATCTTACAGAGTCTGACTTTTGTTTTGAGTGACTTAGAACTCTAGTACAATACTGAGAAAGTTGTAATCTGATTTGTAATTTCAGAGGATCATTCAGCCTGCTGTGATGAGCATAAATGGAGGGGATGCAAGGCTAGTTATTGTGGGAGGAGTTAGGAGGTTATTGCTTTCTTTAATCCTTAGAAGAGATGACAGTTGTTGTATGAAAATGAGTATAGTGATCATATTTGATAGAGTAGTAATTTTAATTTCTTCTTTTGCATTTTTATTTTTTGTACATTTCTCAGTTAATTGCACAGAATATATTTTAAAAACTGTTCTTGTAAGTCATTTTCAAACTCAGCATGCATTGTTATAATATCGATGCTATACAAAGTAGCTTACCCTGGCAAGGTCATAAAATCTTCTAATGTAGCTGAATTATATTTCTGATTATCTGCAAAGTTTCAGCTATTTAGATTTTTTTAAAGGAGGTAACTTATTCTAGTTCTAACCCCACATTCTAGAACACATCTCTATTATGAAGTAGGCACAGAGATGGGATTAGAAACCCAGACTCTCAGTCACATTCCATACCCTCGAATTCCAGCAGGGAGGGTAGGATATTGAGGCCTCCTGCATTCAGGATCCACGCAATGGGGTAATGGGATCCTGTACACCTTTTCCTGCCAGTGAATGTGAAATGAAGATACAGGAGTCTCTACACCTACAGGGATAAGAAGGAAATTTGAGCAGCTCAAGAGTGGTGGTGAGTTCTTGAGAACACATCTGGTTTTATATGTGGTTGTTTTAAGGTCTTTTTGTTACACAGGGTTGTGTGTGTGTGTGTGTGTGTGTGCATGTGAGCTTTTTTCCTGAATATTGCATACTGAAGTTTTGTTGGTCTGAATATCTAACATCTAAAAAATGTCAATGAATAATCTTTTCTTCATATCTCTTATGATTAAGATATTAGTGGCCATTAAATAAACAAAAAGCGGATTATTCCCACATGTATAGCCAGTTCTTCACATGTTCTGCATATGTGACTCAATCAAAGATGGGTAGAAAATATTTTAAAAATTATTTTAGTGCAGTCATGTACACACCTATTCTTACTGTTTTTCCCTAGATAAAGTAGTAAAACAAGTATTAATACAACATGTACATTGTACTAGTTATGATGAACAATATACAAGTGACTTAAAGTATAGGTTATGTACAAATACTATACCATTTTATAAAGGGACCTTGAGCATTTGTGGATTTGGGGTCCCTGTTAGTTACCTTTCTCTCATTTCTGAGACAAAATATTCAATGCCCAAAATTAAGGAAGGAAAGATTTATTCAGTTCACAGTTGTAGCAGTTTCAGTCTATAATCTGCTAGGTCCAAGGCAAGGTAGTGTGATACAGGGCAACAGTTCATGGTGGCAGAAGACAGCAAAAGGAACAAGAGCAAAAAGGAAGGAATCTTCAAAAAGACTCTTTCTGTCCCTTACACTATTTGTAGACTACCCACCCTAGGGTGGGTGTAGCACTCACACCCATTATCCCAGTATTGGACCATGAATCAGTTACAAACTCTAGAAGCCTAACCTCATGACTGCATGAAGCTTTAGGGGGACATCTAGACACAAACCAAAACAGGGTCCTCAAAGCCATTCCCCATAGATACCCAGGGAAGATTTTTTTGTAAGGCATGTAAAGGAAAAGTTCAATTCCTATGCATTCTGCAGGAGTATACAATGAGAACTTATTTATAAGTGTAATGATAATACTTAAGGTAGGAAGAAATCCTGAAGGAAATACAGAGTCACTCATGGTTCTATAATTTTCAGCATTGATTTAATGGTCCCTATAAATCTTTGTTTATTAGCAAATCATATAATTCTTAGATAAAAGAAATGTTAACTAGAACACCTCCTAATTTTTAGGATGAGAACTTTTTGTTATTTCCTTAAATACATAAATACTTTATTTAGATGTATTCAGATCATTTTTTTTTCAGTACTGGGGATTGAATACAAGGGCCCTCACATTCTAGGCAAGCACTCAACCACTGAACTATGTCCATGACTCTTTTTATTACTTTATATTTTTAAATTTTGAGACAGAGTCTCTAAGTTGCCCAAGGTGGGCTGAATTTTGCAATTTTCCTGCCTGACTCTCCCAGGTAGCTAAGAGGGTACATGTCTATCACCACATCTGGCTTGTTTTTTCTACTTAATCTTCTATAGCTGTCTCTATTCTCAACCTGTCTTGAAATTTAAAGCAAATATTTTACAATGGACATTGGATATAAAAACTTCAAAATACACTCACCTATTGGTAAGGACACTAAATGACTAAACTTGGAGAGAAATTTTTAAATCTGAAAAGCAACAAGAAAGCATATAGCTTCAAAAGATTTAGAGTCATTGTAATTACAACTTATTGATAACACAAATTACATCTTGTATCAAAAGAAATGTGTACACAGATGTGTTTTCTTGATAGTTACAGAGCCTTAATGGCCTGCCTTGAGGTACTATTTAGGAACACAATTACATGGCTTAAAATGCATGTAAAGAAAAGAAACCTCCAAACCAGAATGTATTTGTCAACATTGTTTTTGAGATTGAATTTAAGACTTTAGCTTTCTCCATTAAAAAATGCATATTATGAATGTATGTGGTGTTAGAAATAAACTAAGTTGTTCATAAATGATGATATCTTATACTGATTCATTGGCATTGTTTTTCAAACAATAGTTACTATTTTAAATCTTACTTTTCAAAAGCTGCATTCTTAAGCACTAAGCACCTGTTCCCAGCGATTTTGTTCTTTGAGATATCATTAGTGATTTGATAAAGAACTACTTGCTTAACTGGGATCTATGGAGCATTCTTAACCCTTTATAAACTTAAGTGCCTATCACAGGGCTGGATGTAATTATGCTTTGGTGATTTCTTTGAACTTTAAAGGATAATGGATAGCCTCAAGTATTTAAATAACTGCTTGAACTCTCTTAATTGATACAAACTGTCTGTAATAATTTCACTTTGCCTACTAAACCACCTGAGCAGCTTTATCTTAGATTTATGTACTTGCTAGTATTCAGTGGTATATGATATTCTCATGAGTCTTTGTCTTATGGAATTGCATTAAGATATCCATTCTAAATTACATTTTAAAGCTATATATCATCCTCATAAATGAAAACATTGAAATACATGTTTTTATGGCAGATAAATAAATCTAATACATTATATAAGATTGTATTAGTCTTTTCTAAGCATTCTAAAGCTTATATGCATCCAAATGTTTTCCTATTTTTCATGTTAATATTTTCATGAATATATGCTTACTTTTTAATTAATACTAAAATATCCATGTGGAATTTATGAAAATTCTATCAAGTGATTTAATATTTGTCATAGTAAGCAATTGTTTGAGGACTCATTTTCACTGTAGGTTTTATTGATTTTCTACATTAAAATAATTTGAATATGTCTGAGGAAGAGTTGGTTCACAGATTAGTCGTTTTAAAAATAATTTTATACAGAGTTCACTAAATCCTAACTTGAACCATGATTACTGTAATAGAAATTGTTATAACAGAAATTGTGAAAGTGGATAGAATTTTAATAGAGAAAACAGTTTTTGAAATTTATCTTTGAAAACTTTAACTAGATATTAGTGAGTCTAAAATTTTGTTTGCCATGCAAAACTAGGCACATTCTAAAAGTTCTGTGAGTAGCTGTTTTCTTATCTACAAATAAGAAATAATTATAAAAATGTTTTGTCAAATAATCAATCCTTCTTGATATATCATGAATTCCTAATAAGCACTGTCGCATTTTTATTCCTGCAAAAGAAATGTCTCATTTTTTTAGATTTTGTTTGATTATAACCTGTATATGACCCAAAGTTAGCTTTAGATGATCTTGAACTATTTTCAAACATAAAAGTATGCCTTTAAGACATTGAATCCTGATATTATTAATTCTATTCATAAAAATGCCTAAAAGCTACTTTTTCTTTCTGAAAAGTAGCTACTTGATAAAGTCATCATTTATTTATATACTTGAATTGTGTATGTTTGTAAATGATGATGCTAATTATTCATATAATGCTTGTTAATATATTTATATTTGGTATATTTTTTGATAAGTAGAGGTTTATACAAAATCATCTAAATCATTAGGTATTATTAAATATGTCATTAAATTTATCATTCCCAGATTACTAACCTATATAATATGGTTTCTTTGAAAATTTTCAATTGAGAATGATTTTGTACATAAGTATGTTTTTCTTCTAGTGTCAGCAGTTGATAAACATAGTACTTTATGATGGATCACAAAGAAATTACCATATTGTTGCTTTCATTTGAATATTTAGATTATAAAATGGAGTTTCCAGATCAATCAAAGTGTTTCATATTATTAAGATTTGGCCTGGGCATATAGTTCAGCAGCACAGTGCCTGCCTGGTGAGCGTTAGTTCCAGAGTTTGATTCCTGATACCAACAAACCCCCCAAAACTGCCACAATATTAAGATTAATTGATAGTGTGGCATAGAATAAGAGTCAGATCTCTTTTATTTCAATAACAATTTCTGCAATGTTTTTGAAGAGATAAAATAGTCATGATTTCATCTCTTTTAGTCAATTTCAAGTATTAGAAACTTTGTGGTGGAAATTTAGTAGACACTGATAATACCTCTGTTAAAAACATAGCTATGGAGGCCAAAGCAGGAGAATCTCAAATTTGAACCTAGCCTATGCAACTAAGAGACTTAGCTAGATTCTGTGTCAAAATTTAAAAAAAAAAGAATACATAAATACACATAACCAGGGCTAAGGTGTGGCACAATGTGGACCCTGGGTTGATTTTTCAGTACCTCCCCTCCAAAGAAAGCAGTAAGGCTTATGTTTTACCTAAAGAAATTCTTGAAATGAACAGAGTATCAGAAACATTTTATAATATTTTGCTGACATAATAAATAACTTTCATCACCAACAACATTTTTTTTTTTTTGTGGAAAGGGTAAATGCTTTGAGTTTTGCATGTTTATATATTTTGAGCTTTCAATGGCCTATATTTTTTTATTTCATGAGACAATGTTTTAAAAACTTCAATTTATATTCTGAGCTTCAGCAATAACTATAGGTTTATACTGAGCAACTCATCAAATATTGGGCAGAATACAACAGAAATTATAGCAAGAAAGTTTCTGAGTTTAGAACTGAGTCCAAAACTGAATTCAAAGCCAAGCATTTTTATTTTGAGTGTATATGATAGAAGCTGGATAGGCACATGGGTTCATCACACTTACTTATTTCTTTTCTACAAAGTTAAAAATCTATACAGGCAACCTGTGAATATAAAAACTGACACATTTAAATTTTGTGCTTCCAATTCTTTGCAAAGATATCTGTTTAGAAACATGGAGAGCAAGCATTCCATTTCTCATAATAAATTAATAATGAAAGGAGTGATCTCATTTGTGCATTATAAATCATAGTCTTAGGTGAGTTATTTAAATATGCAGGAAATTTTACTAGTTGACAACAATTGGTAACTGCAATCTCCCTCCCACATCTGAAATAAAAGAAGAATGTCAGGAGTAGACCAATTCTGGTTTCCTTTAGAATATCATATTTTAATTTCTTTTATGTTTCTTTAATCTTTTCAGCAGTGCTGAAGACTTGGAAGATGTTGATTAAAGCATTTCCTATGATTAATTATATTTTGGCTTTCAAATGTTGATTTTATTTAAAAATCAAGCACACACACATTGTCTGGATTATAGGAGCATCTGCACTTCCCATTCTCTGCAAATATTTATATAAATCTAACTGCCACCCTGTGCTGTCCAAGTTCTCACTGCCTGGCTAATACTGATTGCATCTTCTCATTAAGCCCATCTTCAGGATATGGAGACATAAATAAAACAGATGAACAGTCTGCATTTCAAGAATATTTGGGTGCATGGCTTGCCATTTATCTTGTGTTCTTAAATTCTCAGAATTCATTCTGAAAATATAGAGTTTCCATTGATTTTGCATTAATTATTCATCTAGTTATTATTAACCTAGAAACTGTTTTGGATAAAGTGACTAGACTCTTATCGAGAATAAAATTGAAATAAAAATATAGAATTTATTTGGAAGTTTAAAGATAACACATTCATGCTGAATGTATACTATATTTGTTTTTTCTTCATCTTAAGTATTTTTTCCTTTTAAAAATGTATACATGGGCTAAAACAGAAGAGCCTCTCCACAGGGATAGAATGCTAATCCTTTATCTAAAGATTGTCCTTCACCTGGGTTGCCATAACGAATTACATCTTTCTTAGAAGGGCGGTACTTTAATCTAGGACCTAAGGTTTATTTCATGCTCTGATACAGAGTGAGAGACATCTATTTGACTTCATTTTACAAATTGTCCTTTGACCGTGTAGTTTCTGTGGACAGAATGATTTTTTTGATAGTACATTTTTAGGACTGAGAATTTCTGTTCTCTCAGCTTTATGTAATTATGTTCAAAGGGGTTTGAATTAAAATGGAACAGATGTGTCCATCTTTAATTACGGTGTAACAAATTGTGTTACTGTAAGGCTTTATTAAGTGAACCGCTCATCTTTATGTAATAACGAGTCAGACAATTTCAAAACGGTATCAGTGAGCACAGAGTACTGCCCGGTCCACTTCGACTTCAAAGGACAGTGAAAACTCAGATGGGCACATAAAGCCAGGACAAACTATGGAAAATATACATCTTTGTTTTTTATTCAAAGTGAAATAATCACCAGAACCGTGTGATGAATCTTAATGTTATCTAAATAAGACAAAAAAAGTAACATGTGACTTCACATGTTTATCTACAAAGTAATGAGAACATTCAGCTCCCTGGGTTGGAATATACCACTTTAGGTTTTCCCGAAAATCCTTCCGTATTCTTTGTTTAAAGACTTGTGTATGAGTGGCCAAGAAAAGCCTTTCTGCACTGCACTCAGGTCAGTGCAAGAACTACTTAGACCTGAGTGGCTGTTATTTCAATAACCACAAAGTAGCAAGTAGAAGAGGAATAGGTAGAAATCTTGTGATGTGAGCCCCATCTCCACGTTTCCATTTCTGTCTGTATCACATCCGTGGGTGCTCCTGGACATCGTCACTGTTTTATGCTTCGTTTCTATTTTCCAACAAAATCTGCCACCAATTATTGTTTTATCCCTGTGTCTTTATCTTGAAGACTTTCACTTTCATATATATTAGGACTCTCTCTTCCCACAGACCTGGCTCCCTCACTGTAGCCTTCGTACCCAATTATTGCATCAGTTTTTAACGAGTATGCATCTCTCTCTGTCTCCTTTCCATTGTTTTATTCAAATCACTGCACTCTAACGTAAGAACTAACACTTTTTTTCAGCTTGATGAATCACTTCTTGAAGACTTTGTAATAGATTTGTTATACATAACTTTTGATATGGTTTTCAAGATCAGACAATCTCTAAGCAACCCCTCAGTACTCAGGTGGGTGAAACAACCTTCCGTTCATACTTCACTTCAGCAACTAAATCCAGCTTCCTCAGGATAGGGAAGGGATTGTTTATAGGGATTGTTCACTGAGCTCCACTACAAGCGCTTTATCCTCACCTCATTCTTTTTTCCTGCTTAGGCAAGTATCCCTCCCTTTCACATGAAACTCTTCCCTTCCTTGTCTCTCTTCTTCTCCTCTTTGTCTTCCTCCCTTCTTCCTCTTCTATTCTGATACAAGGTCTTAGTACTACTATAAGTGCAGCCTGGCCTTAAACTCATTATATAAACCAGCTTGACCTTGAACTCAACAGTGATCCTCCTGCCTCAGCCTCCTGAGTGCTTGGATTACAGCCATGCACTGCCGCATCAAGCTCTTACTTTTTCTTGAAAGGCCAGGTTCTCCATGATATATTTTTTGTTTTGTTTTCCCTTTTTCTTTCCACAGAGTTGTCAGTTCAATTTAGGTTGGTATTCTGTTTTCCAAATTGATTTGAGTCCTCATAAAGATCTTAATCTTACTGCTAATTAAAAACATATTTATAGGGTGACCCCAATATGAGTATATTAGTTGATTAATTCATGTGCCTTCTTTGAAAGAGTCACTTTTAGGACTATAGTATTCATTACTGAGATTCATGGCGGCAGAAAGCCAAGTTGGATAACGTAGAAATTGTGGGAAATAAAAATTACATTTTATTGCAACATCAATAACATTTTTGTTCTTAAGGGAAGAAATACACTAAATTAAAAAATAAAGGGGAAAAATTTACTTTATAGAGCTGTAGTAAACACTAGATGTTGAAAGAAACCCAACAGATTCTTTCAGCTTTCATCTTTAAGATGAATTCCAACAAAATAAATAAAAGTAAACCATTAAGGACAATAAGAATGCAGAGCTCTAGATTTCACAATAGAAGATACATCCAAAGAGGCATTGTCAATATATTTCTTCACTATCCAGAGGTGCTCAGTTCTGGGTACTTAGGATGATAAAAGTGAATTATTTCACTTCTTTGTTGATGATGCTGATTTTCTGTATTCTGTTCCTGTAATTTCTAAATTATTGTGTTTATTATAGGAAATTCTGACAGAGACAACACAGAGCAAATCTCATCCTTAATCTCATCCTTATCCAAGATTTAACATGGATAGTTATACATTTTACCTGAATACAGGATATTGTTTAACAAAGAATTTCATTTAAAAATATATGGTGATTTCCCATATCAAATATAAAAATATATTAAAACTTTATACCCAATACAAAGCAACATGACATTTAAGATAGTTTTTGATTTCTCCTATAAAATGACTAATCTAGTTTCAAAGACATATTTAACATGATGTATTTCAATAAGTGCTAAATTTATTTTAAAATGTGAATTTAAAAAATCTCATTCTATAAAACATCATTAATTTTTCACCCATAAACACCTTCTTTGAGTCACCAAATTTTCAGAACACATCACCTGTACTTTTGAGTGTGTTTATGGTATTGTTATAGATTTTTTTTTTTTGTACTTGGAATTGAACTCAGAACCTTGCACTTGCCAGGCAGATGCTGTGGTCTGTTACGGAAATTTTATCTCAAACCATGAGTATCTCATTTACATGCTATTAAGACATTTAATAATTTTGTTAATCAATATAATCACAATATAATCACTTACTATATTGCTTTTAAATTCAATCTTGTAAAGGAAGTATCCAAGATATTCAACAGTTGGTATTGTGTGGCCAGATTCCACAAATATTAGTAATACATGTTAATTTGTGTGGTCCCACTTTTCACTGTTCCGATCATGTTAACTCTCATAATCAATCTAAACCTGCACACACATAAGCCTAACACTGACAAAGGCAATTTTGGTATAATTTCTTCACTCCATTCCTTAAAATGCTACTCAAGACAAAGGAACTAAGAAAGCACCCTTTGAAAAAATGGCTTTAAACTAATTCACTTTTTCTTGAGAGCCCATTTTGGGGAAAAGGAATTTATCTTATATTTGAGCGTGAAGGTTACAGGAAAGCTTTGGCAACATCATGTGAGACAAGAATTTGAGATTTTTTTGTTGTTGTGCTTAAAACTTAAAAGCTTATTTTGTTCTATAATTTGATGATTAGATTTTTTTTAAAGATTGAATTTGAAAGTGACTTTGTACCCTAATCTAATACTCTGATTTCTCAAGTGGAGAAGTAGTTGGGCTGAGAAGACACATGACCCTCTCAAGCTCTGCAGACATCTGCAGAGTTCAGATAGGCACGACTGTGTGGACAGTTTATTGCTCTGTACTCGGTATCTTACTGAAGTATAAAGTTATGTAGACCTCATTTATCCTAAACTTGCTTGGGAAATTTAGATGCTGGAAGATTTTCATAAACACTATTTCAGGATAATTTCCCCCCAAATTTCTCGAAAGAAATCCTATACTACTTATTTTCTTAGAGAACAAGGACAAACTTTTATGTCTTTTTCTCTTGAGAACTGTCTTCTTTATCATATCTCTTTACATAGGAGAAATTACTTAAGATTGGATAAGCTTAAACTTTTCTCCCCTCAATTCTTTCAGCTCTACATATCAGGATTCTTCAAAGGAATTTGTTCATTTATCCATTCAACAAACATGCAAATATTAAGTCAACTGTTGTTTTGCACTGATGTGGTGAAAGACACAAAGGGAGCTAGTGTAAAAAGATAAAGTTTGTGATAATTATTAAAACTCTCCTCAATATTCTAATTCTTCTAAATTATGCAATAATTAAAAGGTGTTTGTCTACTATTAGACATTGCCATTAGATATGAATTTATTTCTTTCTTCTCATAATTGACTTCTCTGTGTATGACTCTGTGGAACTTGTCTTTGCCTGCATGGAAGCACATGTCAAGAGGGAGCCACTGTTAGCCTGAAAACCTCAGTGGCCACAATAAACACAGCTATTCACCAGGCTGACGTTGGTCAAATAAGATGAGAGTATTAAGCTACATGAGATCTTAAGGGTTCTATGACAGTTTAACTTAGCCTATATTGACACAAAGAAAATCTTTACATTCAAGCTCCTTTAATTTAGTGGAGTAGAGATAGTAATAAAGTGTTTAATTATATTTAAATCAAATCTAATATAAAAAGTGCTTATAGATGATCGGAAGACAAAGAAAAGAATTTCGTGATGTTAGATAAGAGATTAGTCTAGCTCAAAGTTGAATATTTTACTCCTCTTTCAGCTGTATCTATATTATTAAACTGTATAAACTTCACTTTCAATATTATATGGCAAATAATATTATTTACTTCATAGAGTGATAGCAATAATTGGACAACCCACATGATAAGTATTCAGTTGAAAGTAGATACTGTTATTATTTTCTAAGAGTGTACATAGTATAGGATAGATAACATCGGCCCTACACTATTTCTTTTAAATGATGACCAGGATTCTGAAAGTTGGAGAGTTAGTAAACTGCAAAGGAAACATTTCAGGCAGAGGCATTGGTGGCTGTGTTAGGTGAGGAGATGTTAGCAGAGAACACAAATGAATAGTGAGAACTGAAGCTAAAAAGCAGACACTAACTGAAGGAAAATACACCTACCTACAATTGTTAAGGAGTAGGGTTCCCTGATTACAGTGGCAAGTGGTAAAATTTTGCTATTGAATTAACATTTAAAGAACATTACTGAAAAAAATATTATTGAAACTGCAGAATGGAAGACAGATTAGCAGAAAGCACAAGATGGGAAACAAATCTCTGTGAAAATATGGGTAACATTTTCCAGCAAAGAATGGTCAGGACAGACTATGATGGTCATAATTGAAACCACGGATGTGTGTGTGTGTGTGTGTGTGTGACTTCACAAGAGAGGGTTTTTTTTTTTTTGATGTCACTGTTGGCAGTGGAAGTCAGGTATCACAAAAGACCCAATGTCTGCAGGAAGCAAAGTGCTCCAGGAGAATAAAAAGGACAGAGAGAAGTAAGATAGGAACCAGAAGCTTGGTTTTCATGAATGCCAAAGCAGGGGAGGATGTGAGCAGAGAATGATCAGCACTGTGGACATGGCAGAAATGCAATATAAGATACTTTTTTCAGAGTGTTTATGATGCTGGGGGGAATCAGGACACTTTTGTTGCTATGTGTGGAAGATTTTGACAGATTGGTAGGGCTTATAGGCAGACTGCAAGGAATCAAGGAGAGAAGGTCTTGGTGGTGGGAGAAAAATAGTGAGTATAAATTTTAATTCTCAGAAATTTGACTCTGTGTAATAGGGAAAAATGTGTTCATAGAAAAATTTTTGCTTTTTGTTTTAAAATGGAAAAGAGTTAAACATATTGCTACTGTAAGTATCACTCTTAGACCCAAACAAAGGGAGCACCTGTCCAATTCACATTCAAAGGACCCTGCTGGTCTACTGGCTCCGTGTGTACCAAATCAAGGAGTCTAAAGTCAAAGGTATTGAATAACTTTGAGTGTCCTGGCTCCAATTGTTTCTGCTCTCCAGAATCTACACGGAAGAGTACCAATTTTTCCATTATTACTTCTTTCTGATATGTTGCTGAAATGCTTTTGAATTCACAGAGGCTTGTTTTATGAATAGGTTGTATGGCTTGTCCTGGCAAATTGTTTGGTCCTGAAAACAACGTGTAGTCTGACACTGAGTGGAGTGTTTCATAACTATTCCTGCTTACATTGGTAATTAGGTTGCTTTAGTTGTCTCATAGTTAACTGATACCCCTTTACTTTTTAATTTTTTTTTCTTTTTTGTGTTTCATTTTAAATATTTTCTATAATTGTATTTTCAGGTTTACTAATCTTTTATTCTGTGATGTCTGATCTACTTATAATTCTATTCAAGGTGACATGTTAGTTCTGTCAGTGAAGTTTTCACCTCCATAAATTACATTTAGATCTTTGAAAAAAACTTTCTTGTCTCTTCTAAGATTTATGACACAATAAGAAGCAATTTATTGATCTCTGCAAATTCTAACATACTTGTTCTGGTTCAGTTTTATTGTATGAATAGCTCCCTTGCGCTTGGTGTCTTTGCTTACATCTTGATAATTTTTTACTTACATGTTTTCTAATCTTTGATTGGATGGCTTACATTGTGAATTTGCCTTTTCCTGTCCATATATACATTGTGTTTCTTTAAATATATGAAACCTAGTTCTGGGATATATTAAGTGATTATGAGTAGTTTGACAGTTTCTGGTTCTCCTTTTATGATTAGTTTATTGAGGCCAGAGTAAATTTTCCTCATCACTGCTGTGAAATCTTGCACTTTATTCCACTTAATTACCTGTGAACAAGTGTTCTAAATCTTTCTGGTGGGAAAGTAACTCTTCCTGAGCCTGTATTAGTGGTGGGCTTTGCTGACAATGTTTTCCCCTTGGCTTTGGGTAGTTTCCTTACATACATGCACTAATATTTCTCTTCCCAATATTTGAGGGATTCTTTGTGGACAGCCAAGGTGCTGTTTCCGCGCAGTGCTCTCCTCTGTTGTTCTGTTCTGTAAATTCTAATGATATTCTCCCTGCGTGCTCAGTTCTGCTTTCTCAAACCAGAGATGCTGTCAGGCTTCTCTTGGATATTAATGTTAAAGATGTCAGACACAGAGCAGCCTTGAGTGATGCCAGAGCTGACCTTCTGATGCCAGCTCTTAAAACTCTCTCAGTGCCATAAACTAAAGAATTTTTGGGCTCATTTCATGGTTCCTCATCTCTTGTGGTTCTTGGCCATTTGTTGACTAGTTCCAGTATCTTCAATTCCATTTTTTAATATATCTTTGGTCTATATTTTTAAAGAGTGTTACTTCAGGTGATATGGTAAATTTGGTCACTGTTTACTCCATTTTGGCTAGAACCCCAGGATCTATTTTGATTTAGAACTCTTAAAATATTTAAAAATATTATACATAGACCTAAAAGGATTTGGGAAAATGTGAGAAAGTGGTATAAAAAGAAGGATACTTGAGATAAAAGTCTTAAGGAGGAGGGATTATGTTAAAACTTTTGCAAAAAGGTGATAATAGGGGATATTCAGGAAATATAGTAGAAGTTTGTAATACATACTGGAAATATTTAAAGATATTATTGATTGTTGACATGTAAAAGGTTCACTGAGAGATAGAATAATTGCCTTATATGATTTTAAATTTATGGTTACATAAATTTCCAGAGTTATACATATTTTTATAATTTTTCAGTAGTCTCCATATAGAGCAGAGCAGTGGTGATGTTAAAGTTGTCTATATTTCATAAAAAGAAAATACAGTAAAACAGATTTTAGGCTAGATATGAAAGAAATTAGAAGAAAACAATAAATTTTGGATAAATGAATAAACAATAATGAACTTTTATGTAGCACCTAGTATGTACCACATTTATTTCTTGCTAACTGTTCCACATTACCTCATCTTATCTTCATAACAAAGGTATTCAGTAGTTATGAGTATCTGTTAGATTTAACATAATCCCATTTTCCTTAGATGAGGAAATTGAGGCTTTGCCCAAGTTTACACAGCTAGGAAGTGACTGATCCAGGATGTGGGTCTAAGCAGCCTGATTTAAAAGCCCACACACTTAACCACTGACTATACTGCCAATGAATTTAAAATAGAAATGGACTCAAATACACAAGTGATCTGGAAGGGTGGAGGCTGTGGTCAGAAAGCAGGATATTAATGTGAAAGATGTCAGACACAGAGCAGCCTTGAGTGATGCTGTCTCTAAGATGGGTAGCTGTAGTAGATGATAGGTGAGTACAGTTAGAGTTGAGGTAATTTAAGAAGTTTTATGTGACTTTTTTGATAATTCATATTGATAGACAGTAAGATCACCCAGGAAACTGAATTAATTTTATTTTTGTACTTTATTTGTTCTTAGAGATGGCTTTCTGTAAGCCCTTGAAAAATTCAGAAAGTTGAGGAATCCTAACATCAGACACCTCATTTTAATAGGAAAGAAAAGTTCTCAGGTTGATCTAATAACGAGTGTACCTGCTTTTTTGATGTGGCTTCCTCTTGAAGTAATTGTGGGGTCTCTTAAGGGAAGGTCTTAACATGATTAGTAATCAATTCCTGTGCAGTGACCTTTTGGCTGCTTTAGGCTGGCACTGAGTCAGTGACAGAAATTCCAGTAGTTTTCAGGGATTGGTGACCTGAAGTTTTTGCTGCAGTAGAAGAATTCACTGGAATGACCATATTTTGAAGGGCCAAAGCCTGTGGAATGTCCATGTTTCTTAGCTGTTTATTCAGGATTTGTATGGTAATGTGTTGGAACATCAGCTACCTTGTGTCATTTTAAATCAGAAAAACACTATTATTATTTTAATAACATATTCTTTTAAGAAACCTTAATATTGACCTCAGTTCTCTGATGGAGATTGAAGGGAAAGTGGAGCAAATTTCAATTTAACCAAGAAGGCTATCATCATTTCTATATTGTACCCAGTAGGATGATTATGTGAAAATCAGGCCAGAAGTTACCACAATTTGACAGAATTCCATTTCATTTGATTTTGTTTAGTGTGGATTTTCTGCTCTGCAGTACATTTTCCTCTATAAGAAATAAAAAGTAAATTCTCCTAGTTTGAAGCAGATCCTTTGGAAGCAAATAAATAGAAATGCAAAAGTCAAATGGTTTTCAGGATTGTTTATAGACAACACCAGAAACTAAGAATTTTCTTTCTAGGTGTGTTTGCATCAGCCTTTGATTTATTTTGGTGGAGGTCAGTGCACTTAACTGTAGTATGAATGCTTGTAGCTATCAAGAGTTTCTTCATTCAGGTTCAGAAGGTCAGAATGTCGATCCCCAAAAGTCTCTTAGAGGAGGAGGGAGGGACTTTCTAAGAAACTGCAAACGTCTTCCTCTCAAATGTTACCCCACTCTTTCAAGTGAACTGTCATGGACTAAAGATTGGTGACGGCAATAGGACTATCGTTAGGTAAATCAGGTCCACGTCTAGACATTTCTGTGAGGGGATATTTCAAAGTCTTCTCATTCCTGAGACAGAAAGAAAGTTATTACTTTTTGCAGTGTTGGGGATAGAACCTGGGCAGTGTTGAGCAACATGAGCGTGCTGGGCAAGTGCTATATTGGTGACACAAGGCAGCTGATGTTCCAACACATTACCATACAAATCCTGAATAAACAGCTAAGAAACGTGGAGATTCCCTTTAGCTCTCCAAACAATAGCGTTTGGAAGGAGGAGGAGTGGGAAACTGTTGGTCAGGCAGCTTATTGATTATCAGATACAGGCTAGCGTTGTTATGATTTAGTGAGGAAAAAGGATAGTGGAGAGAAATGAGGCCAGGGACTTAGGCAGAGGTTCCATTATAAAGCACTTTGTAGGATTTTGAATTTACATTCTACTCTATTTGAAGGTAAAATAAATTTTTGGGCTTTTAAGCATGTGTCCACCTATGTGTATGTATATACACATGTATGTATTGTGGAAATATGCTATTCTTCCTGAAGATACAATTACAGAAAATGGTATATAATTAGAAACAGTATTTGGAAAATGATTAAAGGCAGACAAAGATGAGAAGAAATTACTATTGTAATGCTGCTACTTCATCAGGTAAAAAGCTCAATTTAGTGACTTTTGTTTAAAACTAAATCACTCAATTTCAGGGTAGAGTCATCACTGGATAGCTAAGAAAAACTTCTAGAATCAGGAATACTACAAAACAACTGAAATGCAAAATTATGAGTATAAAATTAATCTAAATACCTAGATGATCAATTTTTCCATGACACATTTTTCCATATGTGACCTCAAGAAGTTTGAGGAAAGAGCAAGAAGGTAGAATTAGGTCTGCTCATGGAAAACTAAAGTGCTTATGGTTTCTTTGCTGTGCCCTTGGTTGAGTGTGTTCTCTGGTCTGCTCACAGCTTGGGTGGCAGAAAACAGAAGCAGATTAGGTTGTTTTGGCAGAGGGCAGATTGCTGAGATAGAAGAGCAACTGGAAATTTACTAAGGGTCCCAAAGGCAAGAATCAAAAGGGTGAGCCTCAAAATTTGAGCATAAACTCAGCTAAATTCCTTGGCAAACTCCTAAACCAAATAGGCATGGAGGAGACCACCAGGAGGCCAAGCTAAAAGAAGTAATTTAAAGCCAAGAAAACTTGGCAGTGGTATCAACCCCTCCACAGCAGGGGAGAAACCAATTTCAGTGTGAGTCTAGACAAGTTGGTGGCTTACTAGAACCCAAATACCATAATCCTAAGAAACAGAAAGGAAGATTTCAAAGTCAGGAAAACACATTCTCTGTTATGGACTGAATGTTTACATCATTCATATATTTGAAACACTAACCAATGTGGCTGTATTTCACTGTGGCTGTATTTTCAATAGTTTGATCCTGTTATCTGGCACCCATAGTTTATTTACACTTTTTTTCCTCAGTTGTGTTTGCTTTAACCTTTGGTCTGTACTCACTTGAAGGTCAGTTTTGGACTGAAACTTGGAGATGGTTCTTAAGTTATCCTAAGGAACTAGTTATATTTAAGTGAAGTTATAAATGGATGGGACTGATCTCATAGGGTTATTTTTCTTACAGGGAGAGACTCAGAGAGTTAGTATTTTCTTTCTGCATACACATTTGAAGACATTATAAGAAAAGGCCTCTGACAGCCAGAAAGAGAGCCCTTACCAGACACTGAGTCAACTACTACCGTGACTTTCAACTTCTAGTCACCAGAAGTGAGGAAATAAATCTCTATTATTTAATGCACCCAATCTATGGCATTTTTTTATGACAGCCTAAACAAACTACTGACTGTAAGTTTGAAGCTAAAACTTACTCTAACTGTAGTATAAAGTGGAAAGTATGACACAAATACAGAAAGAAATCAATGCAAACTGATTACAAGTGAGTCAGTATGTCAAATTAGCACTGACTTCAAGTAGCTCTTCTCTGATGAGTTAAAGGAAAATGTATTCAAGGATAGAAGGGAAATGTGTTATTAATGAGTGACAATAGAAGGAACTTAACTAAGAAATGTAAGCTAGAAAAATAACCAAATAGAACTTCTAAGTTTGAAAATTATAAAAACTTAAAATAAAAGTGTCCTAGATTGGTTCAATGGCAGATTGGAGATGGCACAATAAAGAATCAGTCAGTTAAAGAGAGTTTAATAGAAACAACCAATCCAAGGAGCATAAATAAGATAGATTAAGGAAAACATGAAAGAAGATGCCACAGTGATTAGTAGAAAATATTGTTGTTCAACACATGTCTAATTGAAAGTAAGATGAAATAAAGAAGGAAAGAGGAAACAAAAAATGTTTCCAAAGATAGCAAAAATTTTTAAAATTTCAGAATAAAGATTAACTTACAGTTAGATGCAGGATGGTCATTGAGCCACTAATTGGAAAAGAAAAGCCATATTTACACACATCATAGTTAAAATGTTGGAAACCAAAGATAAAGAGGAAACATTGCAAGCAGCAACAGAAAAGAATTTATATATTGGAGACTATGATATAATTACAAACTGACTTTTAATAAGAAATAATAGAGGTCAGGAGACAATAAAACAACATTCTTAAAGTACTGAGAGAAAACCACCAGCAGTGAAAGACCAACTCAGATTTCTATATCCAGTCAAATTTTCTCACATACATGAAATATTTCAGTAAAAACATTTGAGAGAATTTGTTGCACCACAAAAGAAGTCTTTCAGATTAAAAATCATCAAAGAATAAAGAGGGCCAGATATTTCAGTAATGATACAAGTAAATATCAGTAGTTTTCTCTAGCTTCCTAATTTCTTTAAAAAATTATGATTGTGTAAGCTGAATTTATAAAACTGTATTGTTAGGTTTATCATATACATCATTCCATATGACAGTGTTAACATAAAGGATGGAGTGAAGTGAACTGAAACTCTACTCTTATAAGGCACCCATGTGTCACCAAAATAGTACCAATGTTTACATAGACTGAAACACTTTAAATATTATTTTTTCATTCTGGAATAGCCATTTAAAATGTAAAAGAATACAGCTGATAAAACAAAGAAATATTGAATTGTATAATAAAAATGGTTAATGCAAAATAATTCAAGAGGAAGGAAAACAAAAGAACAGAATATAAATTAGAGGAATGATGAATGGAGAAATGGCAGACATAGATCCAACTATTTTGATGATTATATCTAATGTAAGTGGACTGCAACCAACAGAAATTGTTGTACTAGATGACAAAGCAAGACTCATATATATCTTAACTAGAAGAGATTCATTTTAAATATGTGCATTGGATATAAATTGAGAGAAAAAGTATCAAATGCAGACAGGAAACATAAAAATCAGAGTAGCTATCACATCAGATAAAATATACTTAACCTCACATTATTACCAGAGAGAAAAGTTGCCATTTCAAAATGATGAAAGTATCAATATAGCTAGATGGTTTAACAACCATAAATACCAATTCAACACATAAAAACATTTGAAGAAAGATTTAGAACTTCAAGGAATTATGGATAGATAAATAGTATATTCAAAGATTAAATTATTCCTCAATAAATGATAACATAGGTTTACAGAAATTTAGTGAAGCATAGAAAAATTTAAAAATACTGTCAGGTAATATGACCTAGTTAGATATTTATAGAATTCTCTAAGCAACTACAGAATGATATACTTTTTCAGAAATACATAAAACATTTTATAAATTAGGCCATATTCTGGGCAATAAGATGCTTTTTTCTTTTTATTTATTTTTTTTTTGGGGGGGATACAGTTTTGCTATGTAGTTCAGGCTGGCCTCAAACTTGCAGAGATCCTCATGCCTCAGGATTACAGATGTGCACCAGTATGACAGATTTAAAATATTATTTATATTTCTAAAATTAGTATCAACTAATATATGTTAAAAGAATATTTTCTGACCACAATGGAAATGGGTTGGGAATCAATAGTGAAGATATCTAAGAAATTCCTGTGCACTTGGAAGTTAACTCAGAGATTTTTAATTTACCCTAGGAGTTACATAAGAAATAAAACTTCAAAATGTCTTAAATGGAATAAAATTTAAAATAGGTCAAAATTAGTGAGATGTAACTGATTTTGTATTTATGTAAAATTTATTTTATGTAGTGTTTATGGAAATTTGTAACAAATGCTTTGCTTGAAAAAGTAGAAAGATGATGAGTTATCTAAGTTTCCAATTTAAGAGGCTGGAGAAAACAAATTATATACAGTATAATTAAAAAAGAAGCAATGTAAGAGTAGAAATTATCTAAATAAAAATACAAAAATGAATGAAATAAAAAATTCATAAAACCAAAAATCAATTTAAAGCTAAAAAAATTGATTGATATTTACCTTGACTGATTAAACAAAATATGGAAAACAAAAAGTAATAACATGAATAATTAAAAATGCAATATCAATATTACCATTACATTTAAAATTTAGAGAATTATTATGAAAAAAGCTAGAGCCAGAATTTTCAAAAATTTAATAATATGGACAAAATTCTTAAAGGACAAAATTACAAAATGATTCAAAATGAAAGAAAAAATCTAAATGACAATATTAATTTAAAATTACTGACATTCGCAATTTGAGACTTTTCCTGTATTGCATATATGGTTTAATATGAAGGCTCTTTCCTAGCATGTAAGAGGGTCTTGGTTGAAACTACAATAAAAATATAAAAAATAAAATCTTTCAGCCAGGGAATTCTGGGAATATATTCTGGGAATATATGGCTTTTTGTATAGGTTTTATTCACTATGTAAGGAATTAATAATGACAGTTCTCTACAGATTCTTTCAGAAAATGGTCAATTAATTGCCAAGGAAGAATGGATCGTAAAGGGAAAAGGGTTGAAGCTGGGAGATTAGTTACGAGGCTGTCAGAACAGTGACCATTAAAATTCATAGAGGATTACATTAGTATTGTAGCAGAAGAACCAGTGTGTAGGTTTGCATTAATAATACATTTTGGAGCTAAAACTTATGTACTTACTGTGTTTGAATAGGTGTGGGCCATGAGAGAACAACCAAGAAGCTTCCCAGTCTTTGGTTTAGGCAATTAAGTTGATGAGAGATCTATTATATTAATATGACAGGGGAGACTGGAAGAACTGTATTTGAGGGCCATGAATAAATCTTTTTTGGGTGTGTTGAACTAGAGATTGTTTGAGCTGACCAAGTGAAATTGTCAGGTAAGCATTTGATGGAGAAATGGTGTTGTCTTTATTAGACAGGTTCAGGCTGTCATACAGACAATATTAACATACAGCAATATTTACCAAGAAATGATGAGATTTTCTAGTCCATGATGATAGACTGAGGAGTAGTTGCTATGGACAGATTGTTAAAATACACTAGTATTTTAGAACATACATGGTGTGAGCAAAATACATGGTATTTAGAGTAAAAAAATTACTACAATAAAAATGATATACCAGTAGTCTTCATTAGTTTTCCTGATATAATTCCCTTATTTTGAATACCCTTATCCCATTCTTCTTGAACTTTTCTGAAGCAGTTCTGGAAGTCCTCTTTCATGAATGTCTTCTTGTACTATTTTTTCTTCCTCAATGTCCCAAACTTATTCAAAAGATTAATCTGTCTTGGTCATTTTGACTGTCAGGGTGATCCAGAAGTTTCATAGTGGCAAATCTAATGAAAAAGATGGATAAGGACACAGTTTACTGTAATCTTTTTCACAAGCTTGTCCATTACCATTTAGATCTAAAATGTACCCCAAATTCCCATGTGTGTAGAAGGTGGTTGGATCATGGGAGCTCTATACTCATCACTGGATTCTGTAGATGAACGCGCTGTCAAAATATGGGGTAGGTTGAAGGTGGGTCACTTGGGCATGGTGTGAAAAGTATATCCTTGTCTTTGGCCCCTTCATTCTCATTCAGCTTTCTGATCACTATGTGTTGATCCATGGGTTTTCTTCCACTACACCCCTCTGTAATTGTGTTGCAGCCTTGGAACCAATCAACCAATCAACCACAGACTGAAACTGTGAGCCACAATAAACCTCTTCTGCTTAAAGTTGTTGGTGTTGAATATTGTATCCCAGTGATGGGAAAGTAAGATGCCCTCTAGATGGTTGTTTGGCTGTTCACAGCAGCATTCACTATTAGTTTTAATTTCATGTCATAGAGACATTTACAGAAAGGACTTCTAGAACTGTTTCAAAAGTGTCAAGAACGATGTGTTAAGTGTGTGTGAAATGAGGTTTTTTTTTGAAGGGGATATGCAAGGCAAGACATCATATTGTAATAATTTTTTCTAATTCTAAACATTCATCATACAGTTTCATAACCACTTGTAATGTGAACAGCAAATAACATGACTCTGTGTCTTGTTAATAGTCTTTTTCTCTCTAACTCCTCCAAAACTGTCACACTCAAAATGTCTTCCCTGACTCCCTGTTGACTCAAGACATAGTGTCTCATTCTTCATTTGGAATAAGTAATAGCCCTTCTGTTCCTTTCCTCTAACACCAGGCTGAATCATTCCCATTCTGGGTCTTGTTTATGCTCACTATTTTCTCTTTCTGGAGAGTTCCTTCGCTTTAAGTAGAATTCCTCCCCTACGTGGAAGCACAATCACAGTTAGATATCAGTGTGTATTATTACCAAACTCAGAGACGTCTTCTTGCCTTTCCTGGTCAAAGAGCCAGTCTCTGTCATAAGATATTATTCTCTTATAGGACTTTGTTTCCTCTAAAATCATTTTACTATTAAAATGATTTAATTTCTGATCATTTTCTCCCTTTCTACATTCCTTTACTACTACTAAATATTGACACGTTCCATGATTTGTCTCAGTCAATTTTCATTTTTTTTTGTATTTATTTAGAATTCTGCCTTCATTTCTGTAAATTCAAATACAGATACTACCTACTAGCAAATGTGCAGGTGACTAGCAAATGTGTATTGAATAAGTGAATATAAAGGCTATTTGACTTAGTTACATTAAATGGCTAATTTTAGTTTGTAATTTTCAATAGGCTTTCATCTATCTTCTTTCTTCCTTCTCTAAAACTGAGTTTTGTTGATGTTTTTTCATTCATTATTTTTAAGTTAAATACATTTTCATTAACTGATATATAAGCAGAACATGTACTGTATTTCTCAAGCTTTAGAATTTCACTAACTCTTTGTATGCTGTTCCTTACTTTAGTTTTTAGTTATCATTTATATTCACTATTTTTTCAGCCCATAAATACACTTAAAGCCAAAACCTTCCTTTGTCTGTGCCATTACCTCAAGCTAAGATACTTGCTCTCATTCCTTTTGTGACTAAGTTTATTGAAAAAAGCCTCAACATTTGACCCTCATGTCAGGCTTGAGCATTGGCTCTCACGTGCGCCAAGCTTTTTATTCTGAGGTTACCAGTAATTCCTAGTTCTTAAGCCCAGTGACTTCTCTCCATTCTCATCTTCTTTAACCACTCTGCAGCAGTTAATACTGTTGATTATCTTTTCCGTTTTGTAACTCTTTGTATTTGGGCTTCTTTGACATAGAGTTTTCATTTTGCATCCACATCTCCAGATTCTCAAGCATAATTCAGTCTCAAGCATAATCTCACTTTCCTCTTTTTACCTAGGCAGAAAGGTGTTCTTTAGGAGTCTTTTTTCTCTACCATTTTTCCAATGACAACTTCATGTGGCTTTGTAGTTTTAATAATTAACAATATGTTGGTGATTTATAAACCTGAAATTTGACTTCTGTAGAGCTCCAAATCTTTATTTTCACTGGTTTTTGGATAGCTCAACCTGAAGATCTTGCCATAACCTCAAAGTTGATATTTCTGAAATGAAACCCTTCACCATTTTCCCCTAACATCTGCTTCTCACTATGTATTGGTGCCCGTCTACCTAGCCTTGGAACTTTGGTATTTCCTTTGATCTCTAGTTTTCTTCATCTCCGTGCTAAATTGTTTGTTAAGTTCTATTTATTCTCACTATTTTACGTCTGTAACACTTGTCTGCTTTTCTACATTATTTTTGCTAGTACTCTGTTTGGGCACCAAGCTACCTTTGATTCGAAAAGTATTTCAACTCCTTTCAGGTCGCAAACTCTTCTCTATGCATCCATACTGCATTCTGCCCCTAAATTAACTTTCCTAAAACACAGTTCCAGCAATGTTGCAAGTATCACCATAACTATTAATTATAACAAAATTTATATGCATTATTTTAAGTCCTTTACAATTAGCCCTCATATAAACTCCATAGAATAGATACTGTCAATATCTCCATTTTGTACAAATGGAAACTGAAACATGGAAAAAGTAAATGTTAAATTTGGTATCTGATGATTTTTAACCAACACACAATTTTTGGCAACACATGGTTTTTTTCATAAAACCTGAAAAGACTGCACAGTATCCACCGCAATGAGCACCTGTCAATTTGATATCAGGTAATTTTTAATTGCAGAAAATTCAGTCTCTTTCTAAGCAGTAATATATTCTTTGAAATTTTTCACATTCCCATAATGTATACACATATCTACTGAAATAAAAATGTCACTTCATAAGATTTAACATCATATTTCATATCATATTTTAGAACATACTTGTCTGCAAAACAAACTTGAAATTATTTTGTTGCTATGCAAACTTCCTGCTATTTTGATGTATTAATTATGCAATTACAAATTAAATATGAACCTTTCTTCTTTACTCTTTCTATCAGTAAAAATAAATGGGTGGATTTAAAATGATAAATACAGCCCTTCACTACCCTTAAATATTCTACTACTTCTGACTTTTAGACTTTGATTCACGCTATTTTCTTACTTTTAATATCCTAGTATCCTAACCATTTTTGGTTAATGACACTGAAGAAGTAAATTTTTATTTTAATTTAATTATAGTAAATTGAAATTCAAATAGTCATAGACTTCTATGGATTCTACACTGGAAAACACAGCTGAATTGTCAGTTCAACACAGTACATTAATATTGCTGAATGATTAACATATTTAGAATTTAAATTAAGGTAATATACAACCAGTTGCTTTTCTTATGATTTACAATTTCCTGGAGGGAAAGATATGCATTTTATAATATATATATATATATATATATATATATATATATATATATATATCCTAATGCATCCAGTAAATTTTTTAGTCACTTGAAATATACAAAACTTGACAGCCATCTGATAACTTTGCTTGTTTTGTTTAAGTGCTGTAAAAGCTTCTGGATAATTTAATTTTTTTACTATAACAAAAGTAAGATAAATGTTAATAAGAAACAACTTGCATTCATGTTTGCAATTAACTATACGATGCCTTAAAGGAAAATGTAGTTACTTCATCATTTCATTCACAATTTTAGAGGCATTGCTAGAAATTTTTTTAAGTCTTTTTTTTGTTGTTGTTAACCGTCTCAGCTCCAAAATCAACTGACCATAAAGCCCGAGTCCTAATCCAGCTGTCAACAAACCCACGGCCTGTCAGCCTCGATCCGCAGTGTACATGGAAAGTCCCCAGGTGGCTTAGACTCTGGCGACACTTGTCTCTGTCTAATGCAACTGCTTGTTTCATCATTGACTAGTTTTAGAGTAAATGCCTTATCCAAAAAAAAATTAGACAGCTTTTTACTATGGTTAATTGAGGTGATAGATATACTTGACATTTATTTAAGCACAGAATGGAAGATTAAGACACATTTTTACATGCATTTTCTGTTTTAGAGGAGGTCACTTTCTGAGGTCCTTTTAATATGTCTGCATAATTAACAGTAGTGATAATTTTGCTTCATACCATAACGTCTTTAAAATTCTTTTAAAATGATAAACTTTTCTTTTTGTAAGGTTTGAATTATTTAAATCTTCTTCAAGTCCACCTTCGAGGTCTTCTCCTTCGGCTCTGTAAATGAATACTAGTTGAAAAATACAAAAGAGAGTGTGAAAAATCCACTTCAGTTCATAAAAAATAGGAGAATGGGTCATATTTGAGATTACTTAATCACTATCCCTAGATCCGGGGCAGCTTTCTCTGGAATTGTTAGGCTGACAGTAATAACATTTAGTAACTTGTTCCTCAGCATTTATTTGTGCTTGCTCTTCTTCCCTGAGAACATGGAATATCAGTTTTCATTTTCAAGATTTAAACATTTAATATGCCATGGTTACCTCACTACTATCAATTGTATAGAAAAGTGTTTGCAATTTAGGAGCCAAAAGAATGCAATTCAAAAGAGTATTGATTATGTCAATAAATATTAATGGGTTTAAAAAATGATTTTCATTTATAAAATGGTAGGCATAAAAAGATTTTGTTGCATAGACCCAAATTACACATTAACATTTTCTTAAACATTGCACTTTATTTTCATATTGTTTATTATCATAATTAAGCGCAATAGCATTTTAGAACTTATTTATTTAAATAACTGTTTAAAACTATTTATGGCATCTGCTTGTGGTGGCATATGCTTGTATCCCAGCACTGGGGGAGGCTAATCTAGGGGGATTAGAAATTCAAGTTCAACCCAGGCAATTTAGCAAGTTAATGAAACTGTGTCTTTAAAAAGGAAAAACAAAACAAAATAAAACAAAAAAACAAACAAGCAAGCCAGCAAGAAGAGCTGGGTGATGTAGCTTAGTTTAAAGGTCAATTCCCAGTATCAGAAAAAATAAACCTATTTGGAAAACTATCACAAGAAAAATCACATTTTTAATACTACTACTTAGAAATTAAGGCAATAGAAGTGTACTTCTGTTAACTGTAAATACCCCAAGTTGAAAGGAAATAAGGTAGGTTGTTATAGTTAAAATATGAATAAGAATTAAGTCAAGAAAGGAACATAATACATATACAAATAGAAGAAAATTAATCAGCAGAAAGATTGTGTAAGAAAAAGAAAACAAATCTTTTAGATATATAATCAAATGATAAAGTTTTTAGGAGGCAAAAATTCAGATTTTATTTCTTTCACATGTTATAACTTATAAGAATTGAGGTATTCCTGCTAGGGTTTAATTTAGGATATTAAACATATCAGAAATTTTGGCTAAAATATCAGAAAATTTTGGCTTGTAATATGTCTTTTATAGAACTATAGAATGTCAGTCAAATTAAAGGTCAACTAATTTTCCTTCTAAGAGGCTGCTTAAAATGCTTGCTTGCCTCTGTGGATTCAAAGCCCCTGAATCAAAGAATAGACACCTCAGTGGCTCCATACCTTGCTCTCCGGAATTTAGGATGCAGCAGAAGCTTTGTTCATTGAGGCTAGCTTTCTTAAATATCCCTGGTCAGGACATCTTTTCCTGTTTGTAAATGAAAACCAGAGGATTCCTTAAAGGAAAGAGATCCATATTTTAAATATACCTTCTTGAGACCTATATGGAACACAAGCTGAATGAATCTGAATGATACTGGACAGAACCTGGTGGTAGGGAGAGGTTGTGAGACTCTGAAATAAAATTTCCTACAGAAAAGTAGTATGGATTACTTCTTTATAGACTCTTAAGGACTAATTATAATTGTCATTGTTGGGAGCGGGGTTGAAGTCTTGCTGATTAGGACAGCATGGGGCTGAGGTCTTATGACCTAGCTAGCATTGGTAGTTAGGTAAGGAGGCAGTTGCTGAAGTATGCAAGTGATTACTTAGAGATATTTATTTTCCTTTGCAGAAGAACAGGGGACCAAGTGATGCAGGCAGTGGGGACAGAGGGGAAGAATGGAAGGGGAAGAAAAATAACATGTGTTGTGTTCGTGTACCAATGGCCCACGAGGAATACAATCACTTGGTGCTGCAAACATGTTCTAATATAAAAATAAAAACTACAAAAAATTAAAAGTGTAAAAAAGAAATTGGTTTAAATGTTTACACACTACAACATTATGTCAGTGATTCTACTATAAGCTGTTTTGTAAAAATGATGTTTCTGGTGCAAAAAAAAAGAGAAAAACTTTAGATTCTATAGATAGAGATGGTGGCAGGTAAACATCTACAAGACTGCGAAAATGAGCTCAGCAAAAAGACAGTTTTACAAGTGAAAAGCAATGGCAACAATAGAAGCCCATATGTGAGACTCTTATCAGTTTTATTGTGGAAACTTTTGGAGGTGACAGATCAGATTATGGCACTGATTTTGGTGATGATATTATAGGTTTATCCTTTTCTCAAAACATACTAAATTATATACAGTAACTATCTACAAGTTTGTGTTAGTCCATGCCTCAATAAATTTTTTTCAAACAAACAAACAAACAAACAAACAAACTAACTAAAAAGGAAGCAAACACTAGCCAAGAGAGCAACTAAAAAGATAATCTATACTAGCTCCCATCATTCTGATTAATGTGGTCAGGGGCAATGCCTTTTACTAATCTTTTTTCTTTTTATCTACTTACTTACCAAATTTCCTATCAGTTGAAATTTTCTCTATCTCCCTCTCATACAAGTGCTTTGTGAAAAGAGATCCAATAAGCTCAGTTAGTTACTCTGCAGTATAGATCATTTCTATTGCTCTATACTGCTCAATGGAACTTAGCCATTACATAATTATACATTATAATTACATAAGAAATGGGTGCTTTTGAGGTGCAACATGATGCAACCAATGTTGAGGAACTGATTACTGTGCACTGTGCATGAATTTGTGATAGATGCAGAAGGCTAATATTGCTGTAAGCCTAACAGTTAGAGATGGGTGGACAGGTGCTATCTAATATGATACTTCTGAATGTATAACCAATATATATTAACCTTTGATAGATAGATGGATGGATAGATAAATAGTGGTACCTCAATTCAAGAACATAACTCATTTCACCATTCTGGGACAGATGGCTATGTTTGTGTTTGTCAACCAATGCAGAATTCGTGAATGGCAACATGTTGCCAAATGGTACTGTTTGGGAATAGAATTGTTCACCAACAAAAACACTCATGAGCTGAGATATTACTGTGCAAAAAGTCTGAAACAGTTCTGATTTTTCCTATTAAACATTTTTCTTAATAATTTGCCCCTGTTTCTTTTGCACCTCCTATGTTGCAGGTGCTTTTAGCAGAATCTTAGATTGTCTATTGACAAAATATTTCTGGATAAATCAGAATGTGTAGTTGGTTAAGGGGGTGCCATGGGCTCAGTTGTGCAGATCCAAGGAAGAAAGGAGACACAGAAGTCATTAATCATGGACTTTCAAAGTTTAGGTCTATGACTGAAGGCCTCTATTGATATTCATATCCAAAATGTGAGATCAGGCTCATATTTTAAATGTGTATTCTATTGTTGATTTGATTCACTTGTGCACCATGCAAACTTAACTTTTTCTATACATTCTTATTTAGATATGTGTTTCTACTTCACATTAGAGTGAGCTGTCTAAATAAGAATACTGGATTAGATCAAAAAGCCAGTTTCGGACTTCACATTTCATAGTTTATGACTTCTGTATTGCTTATTTACAACAGTTTATTGTGAAAACCAAATTTGTTTCTTTCATCCTGTTCTTTGTTTCTCCTTGACCTTTTTTTCATGTTTATTTTCTTCATCTTTGCGGTTGCTGTAGGACATTAAAGATAAAGTTTTTATATATATCTTCTGGGCTTACCTTTTAATTCTCAGATTCAAACGGTGTTAATTTTGACCTTTTGAAATAGAAGAAAAAGAAGAGATGAGTCTCAGAGAATGAATAGAGGTTTTAGAATTGGGCAAACATATCTACTCTAAAATCTATCATTAATTATTAATGATATTTTAGGCAAATTGTTATCTTTGTGAAGTTAGAATTTTTATCTGTAATGGTGGTTACAGTGTGTTATATATATATATATATATATATATATATATATATACAATACCCCAATAAAATGACTAATTGTGTCTTCTTTATTTACAGTTCCCTTACCAGATGGACACTCATGAAATTGTTTGTCTGTTTGCTCATCAGCATGTGTCCTAAGTGACAACGCTTTTCTTGTTTAATCCTAGAAATTTCACATCACTTGAACAATTATGGAACCTGTTGCTTCAGCCTCTACAGGCCTTTTTCTGGTACTGCAGAGACTGACCTAGAATATAGGAAAAAAATAACCTCTTCCAATTGCTTTTTATATGGTAACTGAATCATTCATTTAAAAAAATTCTTTTAGTGAAGAAATAGTTACTTAGAATGATTACTTTGTTTTAGGGTCTTCTCTGGACTGGGAATTCCATGGTGGATAAGATAGATGGGGTTCCTTTTCCCATGACAGTCACTTTCTAGTGGCTTGAGATAAAACAACAAAGCAGAAGGCACATTCATAGAAAAGTTAGAAATTATGAAAAGGTTTAAGAAAATACCCATATATTCATGTGTAACTGGAAGTAGAAGAAGGCCATTTTTGATTGTCATCAGGAGATTCCTTTCCTTCCTTCCTTCCTTCCTTCCTTCCTTCCTTCCTTCCTTCCACCCTTTCTCTCCCAACCCCATCTCCCCTGAGGTTTAGAAAAAGTTTACCTTCAAAAGAGTTCCTCAGGTCACCAGACCCAAATGTGCAAAATCTATCCAATCTTATGAATGTTAACTATTTTGTTCCAAGAACTAATAGAATTTGTAGCACAATCATCTTAGCTATCTTAAGTGTTTTTATACAAATCACTATGTGAACTAACAACCGTAGTTACGTTCCTACTACCTTGTTTTGAAGGCCTTTATTGTCATTGTTTTGGGCTCCTTGCTATTGTTATTTATTTGTATTTTTTGTCTCTGAATGGAAACATTCAGAATGTATTTTAGTAATTTGTTTTATTTTTCCCTCTAATGTAGAAAGGATAGATGTACATGTAGAGACTTATACATGCCCAGAACTTCTAAACAGTTTATGAGAATCGATTGTATTATACATGATGATATGGACAGCTATTTTGAAGAAAAAGAGATATTATGGTATCCATTGCTGATTTCCTATCATCATGCTGTGAAATCCAGTAATAATTTTATTCTTTGTTTAGAGTGGATTTATTCAGTTTTGTATTATTTAATCTCAATATGTGTGAAGATGTGGACGGCTATTTTGAAGAGAACAAGAGACATTATGATAGCCATTGTTGATTTTCCTATTGTCTGGTTTTAAAGGCCTGTAATGCCTTCATTATTCTGTTCTTATCAGTTTTATACTATTTTGTTTTGTATGAATTCATTGTGTATGAAGATACAGACAACTCTTTAGAAGAAAATAGGAGACATTATGGTAGGCAATGCTGATCTCCTGTCATCTTGCTTTGAAGTCTGTGTCACTTACATTGTTTTCTTCTGATCTACCTTATTCTGTTTTGTTATGGTTTGTTTTACCCTCTTTAAAATAAAACCAAATAAAAAAATAACAAAATAAAAAATAAAAAAACTTCACTGACATGTGAGCCAGAGAAAAGACTTGACTTAATAGTAGCAAAGTAGCAACTGAAAAATTCTGTGGTGTTTAGAAGTTTACATGATTATAGACACAAGAAGAAGCCAGTATCTCTGCTGTATAGTGGATGTAAATGAGGGTTGGTAGAATGATATATTATAGGATGAAATAAACCCTCAGAAGTAAATTTTCTCCCAAGAGCCAATAGGAGGTATTGCAGCCATTTCATTATTTGAAGTGATAGAGTACACTTAAATTTTAAAAATGAGTGGATTTTTGTGACTAAAGAAAATGGCCATAGTGAGAAAAGCATACTATATTACTAGAGAGAGAAAGACTGTAGTTGTTTGGTTTAGAAAGCTGATGACTGAACCATGATGGAGAAAATAAAAATAGGAGTGGGCGGATGGAAACATTCAGCATGTATAACTAAAATGAAATAGTGATTCAATGAAGAGAGTGAGGGAGATGAAGGAATGAAACAAATCACAAGAGAGTTAGCAGCTAGTGTCTCAATTTCTGAGGAAAAATATTGAAAAGTATTTTTGGGAAAAAGAAGTCAAATGTTCTTTTTGAAACAAGATATGTAGGAGATGTTTAACCCAGGCCATCCAAGTTGAAAAAATAGGAGTCTAGCACTAGAGAGAGGTGATAGATGGAGACTGAGGTTAAAAGTAGCTTAAAGATGTGCCACACTATTAAATCATCTTGGGCGACAGCATACTGTGAAAACACTGACTCCTGGCTTTAGTCTGATCCAGTCCAACTATTTTACAGGAATGACTGGCAAAAGGACAGAAAAGGACAGACTGGTTTGGCAGGATATAAACCAGGATTATGTAGTGACATAGAAGCCAAGAGAGGAGAAGTTTCCAAAAAGGAGAGTGAAACTATTTTAAATTTGCTGAGCCATTATGTAAAAATAGAACAAATATTGGATTGGATTTTGGAAATGTATAGATCTTTAGTAAACTCAAAAGAACTAGAAGTCATTTTGGGCAGCTGGAAATCAGATTAGGAGTTAAATAGTGGAAATAAAAGTACCTGGAGACAGTTGCAGTAAACCCATTAAAGTTTTATCCTTTTCTTAAAAAAAATATTATCTGAAAATGAGCAAGGATCTGAAGAGAGCATGACATCAAATTTTTAGTTTGTTCTTGTAAAGATAGATACTATTGAACACATTTTTAGATGTAAAAATTGCAAAAAGAGAACAATTGTTAAGGCAGGCAAGAGAAATCTTAGCAGGAAGGAATCAAGTTTATTACATGAATTTTTGCTTTAGATTTGGAGCAGGTAGAATAAGGGAATATTTTTCAAAGCTTCTAATTTTCAGTAAAATATAAAAAGATTGTTAGAAGTGGAAGGAGGGATATATAGTATTATTTGTTTGAGGACATTAGAAAATGCATGAAATACAAGCTTGAGAGTTGGGAAATGAATTTGTTCTGGAGATATAAAACTGAGATTAATATTTAGAGCTCAATTTGGGTTGAAACTGATAAAAGTAAAGTGAGGTATGACTATCCATTTATGACATTTTTATATCAATAGTCAATTGCTTTATAGAAATTATGAGAGAACAGACAATTTGAGTAAAACAGATTTGATGTTTGACCACTCAAGGAGATGACCAAGGGAAAACAAAAGAATTGAGGCCATTTTCAGGAAATGACTGCATTTGTAATGATCAAACATATATTCTAAACAATAGTAGAGGAGTACACGATTATAGCAAGTGGGGAAGAATGAAAAAATGTATTCTACTCTAATTGGGGAGCTTATCACAGAGATTAGATATTGTGGTGTAAGTACGATCATAAGTGAAATGGAGGAAAAATATGGTAGTTGGTGAATGGAAAGATAAAATGGATAATTTTAATGTAATATATTATTGGTGGTGACAAAGTCAGAATTTGATTGAGTAGATGGCTAAGACAGGGAGAAAGAAACTGTAATCAAAAGTAAAGTAGTCAAGAAGATTAGAGATCGGTTATTAGGAAAGCAATGTACATAGTTGATGCCATGAATAAAGCAGCTAAGCAATGAGACGTTTGGGAGATCTCAAATAGAAACGCACTGAAATAGGAGTTAAAAATTTCAACCAAAAAATACCATAAAAAGGTCACATGGAGAGGTAAGTGAATGAGAAATCTGTAGACTCTATTCTCACTCTAGTAATTTTATAATTCTGGATTTTTTTGAACATTGCAATAGCCATTATCCTTTAAATATAATTAGTTGCAATTCTATAAATTATTCCCCATACAATTACATTTATGTTGGTATATTTGTATCCCGTGGAATATTTTTATTTTAAAAAATATTTTTATTTTTGTTAGCTCATGTTTTCAGTGCATGATGATTTCATTCATTATGGGAGTTGGTGCATGTGAATAACATAGTTTCATTCTCCTTTTTCATCTCTTTTTCCCCTCTTCTCTCCCACCTCCCACTATCTCTTGTTCCTTGTCTCTCTTGCAGAAGATCTATCTCCCTGGTTGTTATGATATATCTCTTGTTTTGTTCTTTAGTTATACTTTGGATTTTCATATAAGAAAAATGACTTGATACTTAAACTTGTGAGTCTGATTTATTCAAGTTAGCATTATGTTCTCAAGGAGCTTCCATTTTCCTACAGTTACTTAATTCTTTCCTTCTTGATAGTAAAGTAGAACTCCATTATGTATAAATACTACATTTTCCTTATCCATTCATCTGCTGATGGATGCATAGCCCACTTCTCAGGTTTAGCTTATATGAATTTGACAGCTCTAAGCACAAGTGTGCATCTATTACTGTTATAGCACATGTTTAACTCTTTCAGAAAGGTATTTGGAAGGGGAATAACTGGGTTACATGGAAGTATTAGTTGAGGAGTCACCATACTTATCTCCATAGTTGTACTAGTTTCCATTCCACCAACAATATTGAAGGGTTCTTTTTCCCTGCAACCTCACCAGAATTTGTTATTTTTGATTTTTGATGTTAGCTATTACCGCTTTTCATGAAAGTGTATCATAGTTTTGTGAATATTTTACCTTTGTCACCATGCTCTCTAGAATGGTATTGGTCTGTGAATTTTAGTTCTTTTACTTTTCTCTTACCTCAAACAACCTCAATATAAACTTTAACTGTTATAACTTAATATGATTACAAATCTATTTATTCAAAGTGTTTCACCAAGTTTGTTTTTTTAATTAGCTTTTCTTACTTCATCTGCATTATTTAGGTCAGTGACAGTTCTATTGTTAGACTTCCTTTTTCCAATCCTATTTTAAGTTCCAATGATTCTTTTTACTCTTTACTGATTGCTTTTGTCCATAAATTTCCAACTGAATCATATACACACAAGCACACACTATTAATATCTTACATGAAAGGGTCTATTTAATATCTATATTTTTAAAAATGTAACTCTTCTAGTTATTTTTGGTGTGAGGCCAATTATGCTAATTAGAGTATATTGAGCAAAGTACATATTTCCATTCTCTGTGCATATATTATTCAATTTGATCAAGCTTTAATACATAAAAGCTTTTTGCAAAATGCAGTGTCAAAATGTTACACTCTTTGGTCAGAATCTTGGCAGATTAAGTCAATTAAAAAGGTCAAAATGATGGTCCTTTATTTTACAGGAAGTGAAAATGTACAGAATCTATTATCTAATTAAATGAGTGTCTGTAATTCAGTGCTCTGATAGAGACTATAAATGCATCTGAGTCAGGAAGTGGAGAATGTTGCTTTATTAACTGTAATCAGATACACAATCGGGCTGTGCAGCTCATTGCCATCTTGCTCATTTCCCTTTGCTGTTCTAAAAACCCTCCTGTCACTTTTAGACACAAATATTTTCTACCTAGTCACGTTAACTGCATTATTTATTTTTTATTAGTCAAACATGTGCTGGGTAAGGCTGTTTGCTTAGCGATAAGAGATGTTCCAAGGAAGGTATATACAGTCTCTTTCTACAAGGCTATTTCTTTCCATTTCTCAGTTTAATATGAAATAATAGTATTAATTGATTTTTTTAAAGGAAATGCCCCTTAACTACTGTCTCCTTTGTGTTGTTTCAGGAATTTAATCTGTAGCATTAAACTAAAAAGACTAAAAGAAGCAAAGCAAAACAAAACCACCAATAAACCAACCAAACAAAACCAAGCAAAAAGACCAAAAGAAGAAAGCAAAACAAAACAACCAATAAAACAACTAAACAAACCAAAACAACCAAATCCCAAACTATCCAAAAATATTTGCCCTCATCAGTTTACAGTGTAATAGGAGATAGATAATAAAATATGCATTATATGAGATGAAGATTTGTGTCCTATGATAAAGGAAAACACCAAATGAGAATATTAAGGGTACCAGATGAAGGTACAATTAAAGCAAGGGGACAAGAAGGGTCTTATTGAGAAGATAACAATTGATCAAAAATGATGACCGTTTTATCAGGGGAAAGCTGGCCCAGGAAGGGGTGGGAAGGGGCGACAGCAAGCATGAAGGCCAACAGACTGACCTTCTGGGGCTGCACCAGAGGAACAGCTTGAAGCCAACGTGGGTGAAGCCAGTGAGGCAGGAGTGAGGTAGAAGGGAATGAAGCCAGAGACTTCTGGGTGCCACATCCAGGAAGGATTTATAAGCTTTTGAAAAGCTCTGATGCTTCTTCTGGTTGACACTTAAAATTAGTAAGTAGAGGATTATGATGACCTGGTGTATTTTTTAAAAAATTAAAAATTTTTAATTAATTAATTAATTTGGCACTGAGAATCAAACTCAGGACCTTGTGCTTTCCAGGCAAATGTTTATGCCACTGAGCTATATTCCCAGCCCCAAAACATTTGTCTTAAATGGAAAAAAAAATTCAAAACAAGACAATAGAAGAGTAACAATGGTGAATACATCATGCATTGCTATCTTTTTAAAAATTTTTTATTTACAGAGAAACAAAAGCATGTAAAGGTTAAAGATAATACAGAATTCCAAGAAAAAGATGAATAAGAAATCACTAGTTAATAAATTACATATTGTCCTCTTAGAAATAGTTGTTCAAGTTACAAAATTAAAGCATACAAAGTAGATACTCAACCAGTGAGAGTGTAAACAGCTATGCATGTATGAATCTCTACACGTATTTCTGTATTAGAGGGAAAAACAAAGCATATCAAGACAAAACAAAACAAATTCCTATAAAAACATAAAACCAAAAAGTTGTATAAAACCATAGTACAAGATGATCTGCAATGATTACTGTGTTGTTTCTTATTATCTTCAATAGAATGTCTATATCATCAGGCATAATTGAATGTAGCAGTATAATTGAGTAAAGCAGTAAATAACAATATTAGTAAAAATAAAACATTGTAGACAGTATAAAACTTCAAAGGCAGGTAATAATCAAACCAGAGTGGATATTCTAGTGGATCTTGTCATTTTAAGTGTAGTTGCCTATACTCTCAGACTTGATACTATCAATCATAACAGCTTTGAATAAAATCTATCAATACAAAACAGCAATCCAACAAACCAGATTCGATTACGATCAGTCATGGTAAAACTGTGTAGGTTTTACAGAGCTTTAGATTAAGTTAATAGGAAATTAAGGATGATTACCGTACTATATCCTGTTATTTTTGGGATTGCTGTCTGTAACCTCAAATCTAGTACAGGTAGAATGACTGGAACAGAATATAATACATCTAAGCAGAGTAGTGTGAGTAATGTGGGTTTTAAATCCTAGTTCACTATTAACAATATAGTGTATCAAGGCCATCTAGTTAGTGATTCTAGTTATCCTTCTCTGCCTCATTTCTGCTATGCTATTTTTCTGCCTGTGTGTCTAGTTTTCTCCTTCAGTCTACTGCCTGCCCCACTCATTGAGGTGTTTCTGCCACTGTTTCTTAAATCCTGGTATTTTTTCTCTCTCTCTAGAATGTCCTTCAGTATTCTCTGTAGGGTTGGATTGGTGGTCACAAACTCCCCCAGTTCCTCTTTGTCATGGAAGCATCTTGTCTCTCCATTAATTTCTAGTGATGGTTTTACAAGGTACATCAATCTGGGCTGGAGGTTATTTTCTTTTAGGGCTTGGAAGACTTCGCTCTAAGCTCTTCTTGATCCGATGGTCTGTGTCAAGAAGTCAGCCGTGATTCTGATGGGCTTACCTTTATAGGTAATCTGTTTCTTTTCTCTGATGGCTTTTAATATTCTATTTTTATATTGAATTTCTGGCATCTTGATTATTATATGTCTGGGTGTAGCTCTGTTTCGGTTGTAGGTAGCTGGAGTTCTGTATGCCTCACATAACCGAATGTCATTTTCTTTTCTCATGCTTGGGAAGTTTTCCTCAATTATTTCCGTGAATAGCCTTTGTAATTCACCTGCACATATTCCAACTTCTTTGTTCATGTTTCTTATTCTTAAATTGTAGATTATCTTGTCATCTTCTCGCCTTTGTATTGTTACTGCCTGTTTCCTTGTTGTTTTTAAGAAATCTTTCCTTTCATGATCACACATTGCAAACTTGTCTTCAAGTTTTAATAGTCTAACCTTAGTTTCTTTTAAGGCATTTTGCCAGCTTTCAATGGAGTTTTTAATTTCCTGGTAGTCTCTTTGAATCTGTTTGTATTCTATATTTTCTTTATATTCTTTATTGAATGTTTCTCTCCTTTTTTTGTGTTCCTCCTGTCTTCCATCTGTATCATCCTGAGAGATGCTTCCTGAGAGCATTGCTTTTATTACTCTACTCATATCTTGCTTTACCTGATTTAATATTTCATTTGAACTCATCTACAAGGTCCCGAAGATATCCCTTAATGTCCATTGAAGCCATGTCTGATGTTGTGTGTTTGCCCCCCTCAGTGTCCCTTGTTTTTCCTTCTCCTTGATCAGTGCTCTCAGGGTTCTGGGCTGGGGGCCTCCTCCTGCCTCTCTCTCCTGTCATGGCCTTGGCTTCCTCCACATGGGTTACAGTGCAGGTCCCAGCCCCCTTCCCTGTTGGCCACATTTCCTCCGAAGCACACTGGCAAGGGACCTCTGCCCTCTCCTTCCTGCTCTTGTCACTGAGGTGTAAGCAGCGGCTGTATTTGCCTGCCCCTCCCCATTGGGCCAGCCAAACTTCAGGGGCCTTCACCAGGTTAGTACTTGCTAGGCACAGGGAATTGACTTGGGATGGCTCATTGGGTCCTAGCCAGGGGTGCAGCCTAGTCCAAGCAAATCCCACGAATCTTCTCTTGGGAGGGAGGAACCAACTGAAGTCACTGTCACTCCTAGTTGAGGCTCCTCCTGTCCGATTCCAACATGTTGCCCATTTGGTCGCACCCTTCCTGTGGTGGGGGGTCTCATTCCCAGCACTGACCGTGGATTAATGAAGGTCCCTTCACTGGCTCTGCTCTCTGTTGGGCTCAGCAACCCCCAACTTCAGGGCTGCTGTGCTTCCTGTAAGTGGCAGTGGGAATGAGTTTGGTCAGCTCTGCTGGCTGGCACAGATTCAGGCCTTTGCAAACTTGGCAGGTTGCTGTGAACGAAAATGCTGTGTCCTGTAATTTTTAGCTGTTTCAGTTGTAGTCCCAAAGTATTTGACAAGGTTTTTTATGCTTTAATTTCTTCCTGTGTCAAGAGGATCCATCTCCTTCTATCTGGGTCTCTCCAGGGTGTTTTATTCTGACAAATTAGTTGTTTCTCCCAGGAGGCTTTGTATTTTGTTGCTCACTGATTGGCCATCTTATCTTCTCCCCTGTGTATTGCTATCTTTAAATTAGTTGCTCAGAGTACAAGATACAGGCATTTAACTTTCCAAACAATATTAGCACAAGCCTTTCTTTTTAATGAACTAAGAATAATCAGTAGTATAATCATCTTAACCATCTTGTATGTGTGTGTGTGTGTGTGTGTGTGTGTGTGTGTGTGTATATATATAGGTTTATCCTTCAAAAATTTTTCTTTGTTTACCCTTTTAAAAATTTTTTTAAAGAGAATAATACAAAACAAAGTAAATAAGAACAGAACAATGCAAGCAACAAGGACTTCACCACAATACAACAGGATAACAACAGTGGCTACCTTCTTTTTTTCTTTTCCCTCATCCTAGTTTTTCTTTCCTTTTGAACAGTTTCTTCTCATTTTATAATACCTATCATATATTTTAGATTTTATTTAATCTTTCAGCTTCTCAAGTTAAGGAAACAATATGATTTTTACACATGTGAATCTGGTTTATAAGAATTGTCTCAAGTTGTATCCAGTTACTTATGAAAGTCTTCAGTTTATCCTTTTTATGGCTGAGTAGTACTGTATTGTAGAAAAAGACCACATCTTTTTTATCCATTACTCAGTTGATGGGCATTTAGGTTCTTTCTAAGATCTAGCTATTACAAATTGTGCTGCTATAAATGTGAGTGCACATATATCTTTGTGGTGCAATGTTTTAATTCTTCTAGGCAGATATCCAGAAGGGGAATAGCTGGCTCAAATGGGACCACCATTCCTCATTTTTTGAGGACTATCCACACTGATTTCTACAGTGGTTGTACCAGTCTACACTCCACCAACAATGGAGAAAGATTCCTTTTTCCCCACAGCCCCTATAGCTTTTGTTATTGATTGATTTCTTGATAACAGTCATTCTTTCCCACTTTCCTCAAAGTATTAATGTGGAGAAGACATAAAGAACTCAAAATAATTAGACTTTCCAAATTTAAAGACCCAGTCCAAAATGCAGCATCTGAGATGAATACACACTTTTCACATGAAGAAATACAAACAGCAAATAAATATATGATAAAATGTTCAACATCATTGATGATTTGAGAGATGCAAATTAAAACAATGATGTATTTTTTAGTGTCACCTGTGCTGCAAATGGACTGTAGCAGGGCAAGTGACAAAGCCAAGAACACAGTTAGCATAGGTAAAAGTCATCTGGGTTGGACACTGCAGGGAGGCAGTTAGCTGGAAGGTGGGAAAGAGTGGTTTCTGGATGTGTAGACACAAAGACTCAAAGTCATGTATATTTTTAAGCAAAGGAAACAGTTTTTCCTCTCAAGGTGTGGAAGTATCCTGCTCATTGACTAAAAACTATGTTATTGTACTTCCTCTCATATTTAAAAATCTCCAGAATAGTTTGTGTGAAATAAATACTCCCAGTATTATGGGAAAAAGAACAGCTTCTCTGAGTAAAAAAAAAAAAAAGACTTAGCTCTGAAGGTGAATAGGATTGTAAATCCTCTCCATGTGGGCCATGGATATGAGGAACATAACAAGATTACATTTGGGAGGAAAACCTGTGTGCATATGGAAGGGATGGTGCTAACCTGAGTAGTTCATGATTATTACAACAGTTCTGAGATTCTTGCTTGGGAACCAAATGAAGCTGGCAAACAGGAATGAAGAGCAAAGGACCATTTTTCAAAAATTACATGTAACATTTTGGATCAATGGTAAAACGTAAACATCAGAACAAGAGATTTTGTATGTTAAAGCTTTATCTAAGTCCAGAGTGTAATTAGTGCTGGAACATTCCTAACACTGACATGTCACAGCAAAAAAAAAAAAAAAAAAAAAGGTATGCTCTGTAGGGAACACAATTTGTTTTGAAGCTATGTAATTCTTCATAGAGCTGTTGATCAGAAGTCATATCCCACAAGTGGTCTTTTCAGAGGGACAGACTGATTCCAAATATGTGATGGAAAAAAAAAAAGAATCATGAATTTAAGAATTTGAAACATTTCTTAATATCACTGTTTCTTTCATTAAAAGTTAGTTGTATGCTTTGGAAGTCCATTAATTCTTTAAGAACTTGAGGCCACCCTTTATTTTATAGGGTATTAGCTAATGAATTCTTGAGCTAATTAATTGATATAATTGATATAGTTAATGCAGTGATATAAATGTCTAGTTTTACTGTAATTATTTTAAAGTATAAGCATGTATTTTGACAGGTATGTATATCATAGTACATTGAGTAAATCTGAGTATAAATACAAGCAGCAAAAATGTTATTTTTTCATAACTCCCTCTTAAATTGTAAAAAACTTTAAAAAGCTAAGTAGTGTTTAAGAAGATATCTTGCATAATGATTAAGTAAGTTATTGGAATCTAAATTTCATGTATCTAGCCCTAGCTATCATTTTCTAGCTATGAGACTGGGGCACATTATGTAATTTTAGTATTTTCAGTTTTTCTATAGCAAATTAAATGCAGTAATACTTCATACGCATCCACAATGATCAAGGCTTTTTCTCTCTGTATTGTTTAGTATATATGCAACTATACTACAAAAATATAAATATACATAGTGATGTATATCTATATATAAGTCTCTATCATGATACCATAATAAAGATAAAAATGTTAGCTGCTATCCTTCTTAAAGATTTTTAGAATTATAATTTTAAGGAATTTGTGCCCTACTGAATTACATTGTTCACTCATTTATTTATGCAAAAAATGTGAAGAGCAAAATTGGGCACTACACAATGTGCTGAATAATAGATATAGACATAGATAGCTCTTAGCTAACAAGCCACAATACATGCTTTCATAGATGTTAAAGACATAAGTTATACAATATTTAAAATACTGAAACATCAAATGGAAACTTGAAAAGTGCAAAAAAGATTGTTAAAAAGTAGTGCAACAAGGCAAGTGTAAGCAAGAATATCTTTTCTGTTATTATTTTTTTACTTATTGCATGATTGTGTAGGTAACAGAAGTTCCAGTAGAGACCAAGAATCAAAGACTAGAAAGGAATTATTTGTTAGAGAAACTAATAAATCCATCAGTTTTGGAGGAAAAGAATCAAAGGTGAACTGCAGTTGATGAGGTAGCAGCAATAGGATAGGGCAGAATTATGTATGGTCTGGCAAGTCAAACTAGAGATTTGTAACTTTACTCCAAGAGACACAGAAAGTAGTTGTAATGACTCATGGAATGAATAGCATGATTCTATATGTATTTATAAAAAATTAGTGCAGAATTGGATGACAAAGGCAGAGGAAGGCAGGTGATAATATAATGGAATGGTGAAGAAGCTACTGTAGCAATTAATTCAAGATAGCATGGTGCCTTGATGATAGTTTGAAGAGGAAAAGAATCAAACAATCTTTAGGATGTAGAATTATATGAAATCATAGTAAACTGGTGAGAGAAGAAATGACAAAAAGAATGTCTAAGAACGACCCCCAGATTCGGGACGGATCACATGAGAAGATGGAAATATCATTTATAATAATAGGAAACACAGAAAGAGAGCAGGTGGCAGAGGCAGACTAGAACTACTGACAAATAATACCTATCACTTCCAACTATGATTTCTGAATGTGTTATGTTGAGCTGGAAACTAAATATGTGGTTCAGAATTCAGGAGACAATTCTGGACTGAAGAAAGCTAAATTACTGTTACAAACTCCAAAGAAGCTTTCCATTAAAGCCCAATGGTAGGAATTAAATATCCCTTAGGACAGAGTTTAGGATAAAAGGAGAAGGAAGATTATGATAAATCTTGAGTAACTCATTAACAGAAAAGGCAGAACAAATAAAGGGAACTAAGCAGGAAAGCCAGAGCAAGAGTAGAAAAATCAAAAGAATGTATGGCATGAATTTTAAGAAAGAAAGAGTTGAAAAAAGGAAGAAGCCAACAGTTCAAATTGTTTCAAAAAGTTAAACTGGGTTAAAACAATTACATTTTGATTGAATTCTGGAACATAGAAGACCTTAGTAACTGACAAAGACAGTTTTAGTGGATTTGTGAAAGTTGAATCCAGACTGGAATGTGCTAGAAATAAAATACACGAATATAAATAAAATATAATGAATAATTGTGGTACAGAACAATGAACTCATTAAACTGAGATGTAGAAAACCAGCAATAGAGTTTTCAAAACTATTTGATCAAAGGAAGTTGCTTTATCTTATGCTTTAAGGTGGGGCAATGTAAACATTCTTTAAAGCAGATAGAATGGAGCATAAAAATGCATTTGTGTTACAAGGTAGCTAATGAACAGCACAAAGTTCAGAAAAGTGGAGAAAGTCTGGAATCCAGAGTGTAAAAGGGTGAATTGGCTTTGGAGGAATACAGAACATTTTTCCTTTGTAACTACATGGGTATATTTATATGAGTAATTATATCTTTGGTAGTGGAAATGGGAAGAAATCTCTCACATATCTGAAGAGGATATGAGGGAAGGTGGCGAGTTTTGGATTTGAGCATATTAGATGAAACTAGATATAGTCATTGTAAAAGAATGGGAAAGAAGGCAATTTGGGTAAATTTCCTGAGTCATAGGAAATTTCAAATGCCCACCAACAGACTTAATCTTTCTTTTTTCTCTTTTCAACACTGGAATGAACTAGAGACTTTGCACTGAGCTATGTATTAAACATTTTTTATTTTATTTTAAAAATTTGAGACAAGTTATTCCTAAATTGCTAAATTGCTCAGCCTGAACACAATATTCTTGTCTCAAACTCTAGAATAGCTTGGAAGGCAGGTATATGCCACCATGCCTGTATTTTTTATGCCAACCTATATTATAGTTAGATATTCCTCTACCTGAATTATAAAATGGAGAAAATTTTAAGTTGATTTACCAAGAGTCTGACTCAAGGAGAGGGTATAAATGGAAATGAAGATGATATAAATAAAAGGATATAGAGATGATAAATAGATTACATTGGTGGAAAATACATACATAGAAAATGCAATGGTTCAATATTTGTCTTTAATTAATTACCATTTTACTTGGATAATTTTGTGGAATACAGTATGATAATTAGATAAATGCATGTAATGTATTAGGATACAGTCTGGATAGCAGTGCACTTATGTTCAGAAAGCTAAAAACTACACTAGTAGAATGACATCTAGAATCTTGGTGGTTAGACAGTGAAATTTTTGAGGCATTTTAATGTGATTGCCTGGTTTATTTTGTGGTTTCAGAAGTGTGTGGTTGAAATGAAATGGAAGAAAATGCTGTTAAAGATGTAATATTTGAGTTGTAAAATTCAAAGTGTAGAATTAGAAAATAATGAAGTTTGGCCAGATGGGAATAACGTGCTCTGTGTGCCACGGTTATCAGTAAACACGGAAAAACTGCACAGACTGATTGATAGTAGTGAAGTTTGGGGGTTTGATGAACTGTACTGAGGTAAGCCCCACAAAAGTAATCACCTAAAATCAGTGTTCGTGAATGAGGGAGATAAGGACTCGATTCTATGTAATTATATTGAGGACAGTATAAAATGTAAGTCATTGCATAGACATTGCCTGAGAGAAAGGACAGGAATATGGTATCCTCAACTGATAAGAAAATTATCTGTAAGATTTAAGAGCTAGAGAGAACACTCATTAAATTTTTAAAAATTTAGAAAAAAGATTATTCTTCAAGAATTATGTGTGCTGAACTGAAGCCTGAAGTTTTGTGTGAAGCAGTGGTCAAATTGCATTCTAGTAGAGAAGTGTAGAGTATGAGCAAGGAAATAGTTCCTAAGGGTACAGAACACAGTAAAGGTTTATTTTTAAGGTTAACCAAAGAAAATACAGAGATTACACTAACTCTCTCTCAGTGTCCTGCAGTAGTAGAACTCCTGTCCCCTCATTTTGAAATGAGACATGGTGTCAATTATGTGAGCATTTCATTTTCCTTTATTTTCTTTAAAGAAAAAAATGAAAAAAGAGGGTAGAAATAATACATAATTTAAAAAAAACCAATAAGAAATCACTAGTTGATAATTACATATTTTCCTTCTAGAATTAGTTGCTCAAGTTACAAAAGTAAAGTATACAAAGTGGACATTCAAACAGTGAGACTGCAATCAGTTCTGTTCATCTATCCAACAAAAACTTAGTAATATGGCCATCAATCCTACACACCCAAACATACATGCATTTATATCTTTTAGAATACTTTCTTTTCCTCTTTTTTTTTTACAATAACTATAATCAATTCTCCTAAGCTGTTTAGAAGTTCTACACATGTATAAGTCTCTAAATGTATACCTAGCCTTTCTGTATTAGAGGGAAAAACAAATTAAAACAAGTCAACAATACAAATTCCTAGAGAAACACAAAATGAAAAGGACATATAAAACCACAATACTAGGTGATCAATGTAGTTACTATGATGTCTCTTGTTGTTTTTAATAAAATAGCCTATATCATCAGGCATAGTATAATTAAACAAAGCAGTACAAAGCACTATTAATAAAAACCAAACATTGGAGACATTATAGGACTTCAAAGGCAGTTAACAATCAAACCAGAATGGGTATCCTGTTGAATCTTGTCATCTTTAGAGTAGTTGCCTCTACTCTCAGAATTGATACTATCAAGCATACCAGATTCAAATAAAATCAGTCAAGACAAAACAGTGATATAGCCTATCTTCTCTGTCTCATCTCTGCTATGTTATTTTTCTGTCCTTGTTGTTTACTTTTCTCCTTCATTTCACTGTCTGCCCCTTTCATTGAGGCCTTTCTGCCATTGTTCCTGGAACTGTGGTGATTTTCTTCTCTCTCTCTCTAGAATGTCCTTCAGTATTCTTTGCAGGGTTGGATTGGTGGTCATGAACTCCCCCAGTTCCTCTTTGGGAAATATCTTGTCTCTCCATTAATTTTGAGAGACAGTTTTGCAGGGTACATCAATCTGAGTTGGAGGTTATTTTCTTTCAGGGCTTGGAATATTTCGTTCCAAGCTCTTCTTGATTTGATAGTTTGCATCAAGAAGTCCGCTGTGATTTTGATGAGTTTTCCTTTATAGGTAATCTATTTCTTTTCTCTGACTGCTTTTAACATTGTGTTCTTATGATGGATTTCTGGGATTCTAATTATTATATGTCTGGGTGTAGATCTGTTTTGGTTGTAGCTGGCTGGAGTTCTGTATGCCTTATATATCTGAACATCACTTCTGTTTCCTATGCTTGGGAAGTTTTCCTTAATTATTTCTGTGAATAGCTTTTTTATTTCATTTGTATTTGTCCCTGTTTCTTTGTTCTCATTTTTTTTCTTAAGTTATAAATCCTCTTGTCATTTTCTAGCCTTTGTATCATTACTTCCTGGTTCCTTGTTATTTTTAAGAGCTCCTTCCTTTTGTGATCATACATTTCAAATCTATCTCCAAGTTTTGAAAGCCTGTCTTTAGACTCTGTTAAGAAGTTTTGCCAGCTTTCAATGGAGTTTTTAATTTCCTGATACTCTTTGGATCTGTTTCATGTATTTTAGATTTTGTTTATATTCTTCATGAAAGGTTTCTCTCCTTTCTCTGGGTTCCTCCATTCTTCCATTTGTGTCTTCTTGAGGATTATCCAGCATTTCTTTTATTAATTTTTTTATATCTTTCTTCACCTGAGTTAGAATTTCAGATTTAAATTCATCAATGAGGTCATGGAAGTATTTCTTTATTTCCGATGAGGCCGTGTCTAATATCACATGTTGTTGCCCTCCATCTCCTCTGCATTCTGGACTTATACTCTCTGGGTCAGTGGTTGGAGACTTTTTGCTGTTTCTTTGTCTTATCATTTTTCTGGTTTCTTTCAGACAGGCGAATGGTGGAGGTCTCAGGACCCTTTCATATTGCTTACAGTTTTTCTGAAGCATACTGGCTAGGGGACTGCTGCTCTCTCTAGCCCATTCTTGATCTGTGAGGTGCATGCAGGAACGATGTCGGTTGGCCCCTCCCCTCTAGGCCAGTGAGTGTCTTCAGCACAGCAGTGTGTGCTCTGCTGATGTCACAGGTTGGGGACAGACTCCTCCCTGGCTACTGGGTCCCAACCAGGGGCATGGCCCAGCAAAAGCAGATCCCACCCATCTTCTTTGGGCCAGGAGCCACCAACTGACGCTGCCTCAGTTGTCAACCCAGTCCTGTCTTGCCCAAATCCAATATGTCATCTAGCTGTTTATCTCACTCTCGGGAACCCAGTTCCCAGCACTCACCAAAGTGCATGCAGCTCAGTTTGCATGCAGCTCAGTTTGTTGCAGCACCTCCTCCCGCCAAGAGTGCTGATCTCACCAATCCCCACTCTCGGCAGGGATGTGACCCATCGTGTGCTGCTGACTCTAAGATGCACCCAGTACAGTGATGGGAGCATGCCTAACTCCAGCCCTCCATCCACGCTTCTTTTATTTCTCTTTTTCCTCACTTTGTTCCTGGGTCATGGGAATTCCTCTCCTTTTGTCTGGTATCCATGGTGTTAAATTCTACCATCTGAGCTTTTTTTCTTGGAGAGGCTTGCTGTCATGCAACCTATCAATCAGCCATCTTTAGCACCTCACATTTCATTTTCTTACAGTCTTTAACTTATTTTTTAATCTATAGATGTTTTTACTCTTTTAGTATTTCTACACACAGTATTTTAAAACATTATTTTAAAATCTATCCCGTTTTAGTTTGAAGACATATAAAATCTTCACACACTAGAATTTAGTTTTATAAATTATGACAAATGTAGCCATCCATGTAACTATGACCACAGTCAAGTTATTTAATGTATCCATAACTTGTGAAAATTTCCTTCTCAGTCTCCATTGTCATTTTGCCATTTTAGCCCTGGTAAACCATTGATCGGTAGTTACTATGTATTACTGTGTATTACTTAGCCTCTCTTAGAATTTCACATAAATGCAATCCTAAAATAGTCCTTGGTGTCCCTATAGTTTTTATTTAGTGTAAAGTTTTTAAACTTATCAATGCCCCTCAATGTATTAGTTCATTACTATTATGAATATAAAGTATTCCATCATATGACTATACCAAGTTTTTTTTTCCTACTGACTCCATGGCAGAAGTGTGGGTTGTGTTCAATTTAGAACTATTATGAATAAAAGTGCTATAAATATTTATGTACTAGTCCTTGTGTGGACTTTTGTTTCTCTTAATATTTGTTGGTGTATATAAGGATATATGTCTATTTACCTTTATAAGAAACTGTCAAGCTGTTTTTCAAAGAAGATATATTATGACCACAACTCACAACCTTGCACTTGCCAGGCAGGTGCTGTACCATTAAGCTATATCCCTGGCCCCTTTCATCGTGATTTTTATCTTGACTGGATGTTTGACTTTGTCAAAGGTGTTTTATGCATCTATTGATATAGTCTTATGATTTTAATCCTTGCTTGTGTTTATGTTGTTAACTACATTTATTCATTTAATGTATATAAAATCATCCTTGCATCCCCGAGATGAGGCCAACCTGGTCACAATATATAATAGTTTTATATAGATTTACATTCTTCTTAGAAGTATATTATTGAACATTTTTGCATCTGTTTATTTAAAAATTGACCTTGATTTTTTATATCTTTGTCCAGTTTTGATATCAGGCTTATGATGCTAATTTTAAGGAATGCATTTGTCAATATTGCTTCCTTTTCAAGTTTTTAGAAGCATCTTGTTACCCTCTTTTCTAAGTTTTATTGTTTTTCTGGTTAGATTTAAGATCAGTTAAGGTAGGAAAATATCACTATTGTGGAGATTTCTTTTGTTAGTAGATATCATCCTGTGGTATGACTTTGGTAATATTTTGGAGTTCAGGTACCTATTCACCTACACTTGCCTTATAGTTTTTATAGTCCAGACCTCTTTGGTCATTACTACTATGTTATTATGTCAAACAGTGAAGAATATTTTCTTTTGCTTACCAATGAATCTAGGAGGTAGAAGGTCTGGAAAAACTGCCAAGACTGCTTCTCCTTCCCTTTGGAAGTAGACCTCAGCTAAGTATTGGCTGCATTCCTATGGGTGTGACTAGCCAGTGGTTTTTACTTTTGTCTTAGAACTGGATACCTTCAGTTGTATTGGATGGGAGAACAGAAGTAAAGTGTCTAGTGGGCTGTTCATCTTTGAAGGAGCTTTCTTAATCTCTCTTGCTTTTCTTCTGCAATAAGCCATGCAGATGCTTATATCTGGTTTTGGGGAACAATGGGAGAGAGGTCACATGGGCATAGAGGTATGCAAGTTTTTGTGAATGGTGAGAAGGATCCTATATGGTAACTGAACTCTATGGTATTTGGAGGGTACGTGGTAGGCAGGGATACTACATGGACCCAGAGTTTGGATATTTCCAAAATAATTCCAAACATTATTTCAGTCATTATCCTACTTTTGTAAAATGCATTTCTTTTTAAAATTTTTTTTATTTTAAAGAGAACACAAAAACAAAGCAGATCAGAACAAAACAATGCAATCAAGGGCTGGGGATTTAGCTCAGTAGCTTAAGCACCTGCCTGGCAAGCACAAGGTCATGAGTTCAATCCCTGGTACAAAAGAAAAAGAAAGTTAAAAAATAATGCAATCAACCCAGGATTTCAAAACAAGACAACAGGAAATCAACAGTGGTTACTACAATGTCTCTTGTTTTCTTCAAAATAGTTGTCTGTTTCTTCACACACAATGAATTCAAACAAGACAAAGTAGTATAAAACCGTTCAAAACAAAAGAATGAAAGTATTACAGGCCTTCAAAACCAGACAGTAGGAAAATCAGCAATGACTACCATAATGTCTCTTGTTCTCTTCAAAATAGTTGCCCATATCCTCACACATATTGAAATTAAATAATACAAAATCGACTAAAACTAATTAAAATAAAGAATGAAAGCATTACTGTACTTCACAATAAGATGATAAGAAATTTTCAATGGCTACCATAATGTCTCATTTTCATTCAAGTAGCTGTTCATACCATCACATGTAATAAAGTCAGTTCTTTGTAAACTCTCTAGACGTTCTAGGCAAAATGCATGTCTTAAAAATGACTTCATTCAGATATAGCACATATATCAACATCGATGTCCTCTCGTTAGTATTTTATTATGTCTGATGAATTTCTTTTATCTATGGAAGGTCTCAAAACTCCTTATATTACATTTAATACTTAAATTGAAGGCAGTTATTTTTTACTTTAAAAAATACAATAAATAAATGAGTTCTTGGTGTCTTACTTTTCTTATTGCTGAGATGAAATACTAGACACTACAAGTTAGATGAGGAAATGTTTGTTGTAATTCCCAGATGATAGAGGTGTCAGTTCATAATTGGCTCCAAGGCAGGGTGGATAGACAGAGAGGCATCACACAGGAGAAATAGTCCATGTTAGGGCAGGATAGGCAGAAGTGGGCAAACAAAGATAGTAGAAAAGCAGCCCACCTCTCCTTTTATTTCTTTCAAACTTTGATTGGGGCCATTCAAGGTAGACCTTTCCAGTATCTACACCCAGAACTGTGCCAAAATAATCAGAAGACTAATTTAGTAATCACACATCTTTAATCCCAGCCTCACACACTTAATCTCAGCATCACACACCCAAGATCCAGCCACTTCTGAAAAGCTCTACCCATGAATACATAAGGCTTTAGGGGAAAATCTAGTAATAAACCATAACACTTGATATCATTTCTTCCTCAGATACTGAGTGAGCACTAATATGTAGAAGGGCCCAAGTAGCTGAAAGGTTTTATCACTGAGAAAAACATAAATGCTCCCTGCTATCATGAGGAATGAAGAACAATTCCAAAGAATCTTTCTCCATATATAGCTTCTAGTTGAAGATAAAACAAGATAGTTTTTCTAGTATTTTAAGACTTCATGACCAGATTATTTTTCAACTTTTAATAATTAAATCAGCCTTCCTAGATGTTGAACCTGATATTTATTGTTTATCTTTATCAAAATAATGTTTTCCTCTGTTCACAATAGTAAGCCTAAAGAGTGGAAAAAGTTGCATTATTTTTTATATATAGCACTTGTGAATATTTATGTTCATATACACTTAATTTATTTTAGGGTTTATTTGTCTAACAAGTGCATGGATTGTATGATTTTTAAGTTATATTCATGAGGTATTTTGGCACTATTTTACTTCATAACTTTAAGAGTTAAAGGACAGAGAAAAATATTTTTTCCCTAGTTCACTGATTAAACAGAAGCATGAGATTTTTAAGCATTTCATTCTAAATCACATAATGACTCCTGATTAAAGTCACTGTTAGAAATCAAAGCTTTTTGTTCAATGGGTTTAACAATAGGCAATTCATCTTTGTTGGACATTTTGCATAAGTAATAGAAGCTCAAGAACAATTCCAGAAGCCATAATATCTATATTCATCTTACATTAGAGCATTTAATTTTCTGTTTATGAATTCAGCATATTTCTTTGAGTTGGCTGTAGCTCAGTGTTTTATTATAGGAAATCATATTTTTTCCTGTAAGTTGTCAGGAAACAGTTACCCAATTTTACTAAGTTATAACAATGGTTCTTATCCAAAAAGCTGTTATAAGTAATGAAAATGAAATCAATTTACTGGCTCAGCTCCCAGATTAAGGATTGAATTATGAATAAATAAAGCAATACATGACATCTAAAAGGAACATGGATAATTTATACTTATGAAGCCACTTCTTACTTTTCACTTTTAGTAGTAAAATACTTACTATTTGGTATTGAGATGTCTGAAACTGTGATGTTATTTTGCAGAAATAGAGGTAGGAAATAACTGGATTTTCTAACAGTAGTAATTATAAGGGTACTTTGCTACAATAGTCTTATATACACTGAATACTTTTAAATATTTTACAAATATGTATTCTCTCCTCTATGTGCTTGTCATTTTTTCTTCCCTAGTGTATTAAATTAAGGAAAACTTACACATTTTGCTTCTCCCACACCCTGAAAGTTGTTTAACAAATGAGTTAATTGTCAATTTTGTGATGTCATATGAGGGATCATTAGGAATTATGACAAAGAATTGGCTATTTATTTTTGTTGCTTTTTTTCATTTTATAGAACAATAAATTTAGTAAAAGATGGTAACTTTATTTAGGTAACAGCATAAGCATAAAATTACAAATGCAACAAAATTAAGGAATCAGAAAAAATTGAAAAATTGGAAACTGCAAAGAAATATATAGGATAATCAGGATAATTTTGATGAATTCATAGCAAAAATGTATTTGAACTAGGAAGAAGGATCATAAAAACTAAAAGTAGTCCTCTCTTCATTCTGTAAATTCTACTAAGTTCATTTTAGTCTCATCAAAAATTTCATTTGATGGTACACTATTTTGGAAAATAAATGTTTCTCATCTACCTATACTTCTGAATTTGAAAATATTTTTTATTATTTATTTTATAACTCTTCTTGAAAATATCATTATAATATATTTGGTTCATTGATTCTATCCTCAACTTTTTCCCTTCTCTTACTTGCCATACCTATTCTGTTAGCAAGTCTTTTGAGTTTCTACTTTTTCAAAATTATTTTCTGAATGTGATCGTATGCATTACTTACCATCTCCAACTTACACCATATGCCCAGATTGCAACCAGGCTTGTCATTAATTGTGATATGGGTCCACTTTAGTGTACAACCACACTGATGCTTTTAAAATGTAATCATAATGATACTCCTCTCTAAAACCATTCAGAGTAAAACAAATGACTTCCAGATTATAGACCTAACCACTGCTGTTTTGTCTGGTTAGAATATGCTTTCCTCCTCCTTTCAAGGACTGATTTCTACTCATTCTTCAGATTCCCTTGCACTTTTCTCAGGAAATCTTTAGTCTCCTCATAAGGTCAAACTGCTTAAATATACAATGTCAGTCTCTGCTGTGTTTTGTGTTTTGTACAAATTGAGTAAGGGCATGCACTTCATGATTCTTTTGCAATGTTATTTCTCAAAGATTTTCAAATATCTATTGAACTTCAACCTTTACTATTGCTATACTATTTCAAAAATTAAACTGAATCCCCAAAAATATGATTCACTAGGCACAAATTACAGAAAACTAAAGTCACTATTAAAAATGCAGTGCTAATTGCTTCTCGGCCTTTTGGCTAAGATCATGTGTAAAAATGCAATACTATTTGGGACTGGTCAGTTTGATTTATGGTGATAAATATTTGCTACTTCTGCAAAAGGGACTAACTTGTCATTAGAGATTGTTTTAACTTATTGACAATGTGATGGAGTAACATTATTGTTTCATCTTCATCTGTAATAGAAGAGTCTTGACTCTGTAGGTTGCTTCATTTTACAACCTTAACAATAAATTATCATTCCATCAGAGACATTCATTTGGAGAGCAATAATAATAACAGATGACATTTTAAGATCTTATTATTTATACACCAGGATCATCATGGATTACCTCATATTTTAACAAGCGGAAGAAATATTTATGTTTTTTGAGGCTAGTGTGGCCAATGAAGTCTCAAAGAATATACAAACTCTAGTGAAATATTAGCATAATCTTACATTATGAAAATTATTTCACCCTGAATTTGGTAACATCCTAGCAAAAATGTCTGTTTTCGATTGATGATGAGATCTAGAAGTTGCAAATGGTGCATACTGCTGGAAGTCAAAGAAAACTTAAGTATATGGCAGCTGTGAAGAAGCACATGCAGACTTCCAGCAAAGGAAAGCAGATTCTGTGCTTTCTTGGTACTGTTGGGAGACAATTTTTACTTTCTCAGTATGTCTTTTGTGTGGCTTGCATCTAGCTCAAACGTTTCCATAGGAAAAATAATCTTAGTAATCAGAAGCAAGAGCAAATAATATCAGAATAAAAATAGTGGAACAGAGATAGTTTAGGATGTACATGACATGTGTCAGTGGTGCCCATGGTGACTTTTCAGGAAAGTTGTGAAACTGTTCCTAGATCAAGGCAGCATGGGGCTTCAGAAAAGCAGAAAATTTGCACAAAAGAGCACCAATGGAAACGCTGCAGTATTATCCTGTGACAACCCTGGAAAATATGAAAGATTTCATTGAGTGAATACATTTCATAGATTGTGGTGATTTGGGAATTTTCACATGTAATAAAGCTGCCCAGTGGAACTTTCTTTTTTGTTCAGATCTGCTTACAAAGCTCTACATGATTTCCCCATATTTCTGATCTGTTCGTGTATAGCACATGCTCAGCATCCTTTCTCTTTCCCTCCATTTCCCCTCCTCTTTTCTGTTGACTCTCTTTTTTTCCAGAAATGTGATATCATGATGAATTAAATATCTAATTCATCTTTTCAGTCCTTATTGTTCTGCCCTTGCACTTACATGTTTGCTCCTAATTCTTGAATTCTTTTTCTCTTTTAGTTCTTTAATCATTTCTTCCCAAGTCTACATTTTACCCTTGATCTTCACTTATGATTACAGAAAATTCTTTGCTTCAACTAGTCTCCTGAACCTTCCCCAAAGCCAATATGTTTCTTTAAAAGTCCATTTTTAGTAAGAAATCTGCTAAATCATTTTACCAAGAACTCTACTTCCATCAGTGTCCGGTCACCCTCAATATCTGACCAGGTTCTTCATTCTCTACCATCCCACAGGTGAATGCTTGATTACTTGGGACTGACTTCAGCATGAATCATGCTGTTGACTTAAACATGATTTTTCCTGTCTTTGATATTTTCTCTTGGTAATTTTTTATCACCAACATGCTCCTCAGGTGGAAATTCTGCTTGGCCACAGCATATTGAGTTGATCCTGGCTTTTCTTTTCTAATGCAAAATTTCCATTTCATTAGGGCCCCACACCTATTACCATTGCTCTCCCCATAACAGTGTGCCTTACCATCCTCTCTTTAACAGTATTCACACTGTGGTCTTCTGTACTTTGTCACCTGACTTATATTCCAAAAAGATCATAGAAATAATAATAGTTCAGATACTTTAGTACTGGACTCTGGGGATTATTTTTGAGAGTTATTTATATTCTGTATACTTTTAGTAAAGATACTTTAGTACTGGACTCTGGGGATTATTTTTGAGAGTTATTTATATTCTGTATACTTTTAGTAAAGAGTTCATTCATTAAACTCTCTTCCAATTATTCCAGATGAGTGTCATCTACATCCTGCTGAATACCTAACCGAACTCTTTTAAGTCACTTTTTCTTTGTATCATACTTACCTTATTCAGTCTTTCCTAGGTACTCAGTTATCAATCATGTGATTATTACTGTTTTAATTTTTATCCCATTACAGAGTCACAGAGTAAAAATATTTCAAGATGAAAAATTAAGCATTGTGGTGTCAGCTCTACCATGTACTAACCAAGTGAGGGGGAGTTATATAATTGTTACAATTTTTTTCTGGCTTTAAGATTCTGCAACTTTATAAAATAAGAAATAAGGGGGGTGAAAAAGATGGCAAAAGAAAACAAAAGGGGAGAGAAATAAATGATCTTTTACCTATGTACTCAATTCTAGTCTATGCTTCTTTGAACATTTTTATTTAAAAAAGCAAAACAGAAAAAAATGATAAAAATGATACAGAATTTCAAAAAAGGTAGGGGATTCACACTAGGTAATATTATGCTTATTTAAATTTAGTGGAAAATTTAAATGGAAGAAACTAAACCTGAATGATTTCCAAATACAGTCAGTGATGCCAATTTTATATAAAAATATGTAGTTATCATGATTACATAAGCTCTGGATTTGAAATTTAAACAATGAAAATTTATACAAAAAAGGAAATGGTAACATTAAATACAGGTAGTTATTTGATGCACATTGACTTTTTGTACTTTAACCTTCAGGATTTAATGAATACAATTTGTATTTTTAGGAATCTTATATAGGAAAAACAGCTGCTGTAAATGTGATTTATAGCTAATAGTTAGACTTTTCATTTTTATCTCTTTGGATATGAAGAAATAATTTTTGAAATATATAATGTTCTAAAAGTGTGAAAAAGACACTCAACATCCAATGATCAGATCTTGGGGAATATTTTCTTCATATATTACCTAAAAGACATCATGCAGATAGATTTTAAGATGATATTTTTGAAGTTTGTTCCATCAGTTTTGTTATTAAAATAGCAAAACATAATATTATACCAGTATTCCCAAACAATGTCATACATTTTCTTTAATGGGAAGAGGTTTTCTTTTAATGAAGTCAAGCAAATACACCTGTATTAAGATAGTTCGTTATTTTTGTTAATCTCTAGAAGGGAAAAATGTATACAGTACTCAACATTTAAATTCTGCTCTAGAGGCAGACTCATGCCGCCATACAATTGGCCACAGAATTCCACTTCTGTTACGGAATTTGCCCTGTGGAGATGACTGTACAGCTCCCCTCTCCTACGGCTGACGGATGTAAGGGGGAGTATTTCGTTTGCTTTGCTTTGGCTCTGGCTTAGGAAAATTGCTCAGGCATTTGCCTTTTGTAGCATGACATGCTGTTAGTTCCCATCTCATTGCTAACCTCCTACCCCCAAGTACACCACAAAAGAAATAAAAGAAATAAAACTACTTTTATTAGCCACTGTTCAACAGAAATTTGACAATCATCATTTAGTTTATAATGTTTTATTTTCTTGAACTCAAAAAAGTTCAATTTCTTTGTCTGTTAGACCAATCTGGCTTTTTTTTCCCTCTGATATCACATTATGGAAAAATATTTGCCTCTCAATATGTGGGTGTAGAGCAAAATAACAGAGGCTTTTCTTTTTAAGTCAACTGATTAATCTTATATAATGTATTAATATTAATAATAAAATTTGAATTACTTTTGATAATGAAGAAACATTCCAGTGAATTAGCAAGTCCTTAACACTGTTATAAACAGAAATTAATTTATGTATATGAAGCAAAGCACTCTATCTTGTGGGTGTTCCTGGGGAAATCTAAATTCTTATCTCTCTAGCTCCTACTGGATACCACTATTCTATTATAAAATGTTGCCAAACTATTCATCTCAAGGATTTGAATACCTAAAAAGTTAAGTGAAGGATTCCCTTTTGTTTTAATGTCTTCGTGGTTTCATGATCAAAACCAGTTTTCTTTTGCAAATACATAAATTTATGAAAAGTTTAGACCCCTCAAATGAATCAAATAAATCAGCCATGACCATTACTATCAATTGAGACCACTGGAAAGAGGCCCTGGAATACTGTAATTAGTTGCCATTATGTGACTGCAAGCCTGCAATTTTCCTACTGACTTTGACCCATTGCATTGCTTAAGTAAGTATTTGCACGAAAACTCATGATAATTGATCCCCTTCTGTGTCAAGTGTCTTCATAACTTTAAAAATTAAAGATGCAGTGTGTCTCAAGTGGTTTGGGTAGGCAATTTAATTCCAATTTTATTATCACAATGGGCCCATAATATGCAAGAAGTGTCCTTTCTGATTAGCTATGCCTCAGCAGTTACCTACTCTATTTCCGTTTTTGCTTGTCTTTCCCTCCCCTGTCCCATCTCCTCTTCCAATCCAGGGTTCCTCACATTTCCTGAGAAAATGGACGAGGCTTCTTGCAGAAATTAGCTAGCTATGTAATTGCTTGCTCAGAGCCAGGGTAGGCTGAGAGAAATAATATCCCCTGCTAAATCAGCTGCGTTTGTTGCAGGTGAGATTCCTATCACTCAGACACTGAAGAAAAATGTCTATTTGGCCTGGTACAAATGAAAAGTTTTCACTAAACAAAATGCTTTTTTCTTAATTACTTCATAACAAAATATAGAGAATATGAGGCAAGTAGAAACAAATTAACTTACTGAACTATATATGAAATGACAAAAACTATTATGGACACATTGCAGCACACCTGTGCAATATCATCCACAAGTTAAATATAATTGAGGAAGCAAGATATTTAGTCTTTATTTCATCTTCTTCTGGTTATTTTCCTATATTTCTGTTTTGGTTACATTTTATAGTAAAGCTTGTGATCATGTCCTTATTGTCTACGATGTTATATATTATTTTACTGGTCACTTGTAAAGTGGAACAATAAAAACATATATTTTTTACTGCAGAAACAGTTTTAAAAGAAATGATAGTATCTAACTTCCATAACAAATGTATTAGAGTGACATATTTTTAGCTATCCTAGGGCTATTGTCTGTTCCTGAATTAAGACTCTTGTGTACCACAAAAGTCTTTTCATCCAAGAGTAGCTGAGACATCCTATCTGGAATAGGCCAATAAATCAGAAAGCTCCAATGTCTTCAAAGAAAAAAATTTCAAGTTGTATTACAAAATGACTGAAAATGTGAGGCTTTATTTTCTTTCATAGGAAAACCTGGCTCTCTGAGCTCAAAAAGAAGGGTCTGTGTCCATAATCATAAAAACTTCACCAGGGCAATAATTCTAATCTAATTTCCAAGCTTAAAATTGCCTGAAGATGACACACCACTAATATAGTTCCAAAAGTGGTAGGACTTTCTTAGTGATTCATTCCTCTAGCTATGGAAGGGTCTGTCCCTCAAGGTACATACCCTGATCTTAGCTTTTTTGGGAGTCTTGATATTTACAGAGATCTCTGGTTACAGCAGCTTCTGGCTTCATTTTGTGATTTACTACCACGTAAACCATTAACCCACACAGGAAGCTCTTTTGCCATTAAAGTTCTTTAAAGCAATCTATCTTTTGTGACCATCTAACCTACAAAGTCTCAATAAACCTTCAGAATGTTTGCCCATGAGATTATTGACTTTAGTTATCTTTAAAAGTTAAATATAAATTATTTTTTTACAAGTATAATCATGCTATTCTTGACTTTAAACTCTATTCTCATTATTATGATATGTGAAATACAAATTTGAATTTAATTATTGTCAAATGGAGCTATTTTACTTCCTCAATCCAAGAACAAGAGAATGATGTCAAACTGAGTTTTTATAACAGAAATATTTTATTGTATGCATTCTGGTGATTAATCCACAATTTTGAGGATACAAGATAACTATCAAAAATTTTATATATTAAAAAACTTTTGTTATGTTTAGCGATGGAGTAACACAAATAGCAGTTGAATGAGATATTAATCTCTCAAAAATAAAGTGATTTCTTATTTTAACTAATGATTGGCTAAGAAAAATTAAATGCTCAAAATTACAAATACTTGTAGTGTAGTTGGAAAAATGTGATCTTAAATTAAGAATATCCTGTAAATTTCCTTTAATTTTAATCTTGTTTTTGTCATTTTAAAATTAATGTGAAAATAACATTTCATCTTAATTTAAATAAGTTTCTCTCCGTTAATAGTAATAAGGAAAATACTGAAGATCGTGGTCAGGTTAAAAATGCTTTTTAAAGATGTGCATGGTGGCACAGACCCATAATCCTAGTTGTCTGGCAGGCAGGATCACAAGTTATAATCCAGTCCATGCCACTTTTCAATTTAGCAAGACCTTGTCTGAAAATGAAATAGCGACATGAATAAAAGGAAATAAAAATAATTTTAGAAGAGCTGTAGAGCTTTAAAAAGAGCTACAGTGTGTCATTTGTGCGTTAGAACCCAGGTCGTAGGAAAAGAACTCCTTGTGAAGGTATGGTTGTTTATGGAGAGACCTGAATAAGTCTCTTACTAGTTTTGAAGCAGGTCATCTTCATCTTATAATTTCAGATATTCTCTATTGTCTACATGTTACTTGAAATACACCATATATTTCTCTCTCTCTCTCTCTCTCTCTGATTTATTAAGTTCTTACAAGCTTGCTTTATCTTTCATATAGTAAAAATATAGTAAGTTTAAAAACTCAACAAATTGAGAAAGATTTTCTAGACAGTTTATTAAATTAATTTAGATTTAATTTTAAATTATTCATTAATTTAATTATTGTAGTATTTTTAAGTTTGTTTGGAACAAGTTTGTGTATCTCCTTTTTCAATGGTATGTTTATTAACACTAAATAAAAATTATGCACTGCCATGAAAACTTAGAGTTTGGACTGAGATTTTTTTTAAGTGTGAAACAGTCCATATTTTACATAATATGTAAAAATACTGTAAAGTAGTTCATCTATAATATTTTATACTGTTCAATGTGAAAATGACAATATTTTAGAAAGATTGCAATGAATAAAAATTTGTCAAAATCAATTTCACAGATATCTTTTTAATTTAATTGATGTGCTGGCTAGAAAGTTTGAGCTTAATGATATTGTTTGCATTATGCTTCTATTTGACTACAATTTTAGAAAAATAAAACAAAGTAAAGGGCAATATAGCATAAAATGAATTTGAAATGAATTACAAGTTTGGTGTGAAATACATCACAATTAACAAATTGATATATACTTATTTTAAAAGGGCAATAGTTTTATAAGTATTAAGGGAAAGGAAGACATCATAAATAGTATATTGGTAGCTTTGAGTGTATTAAATTCATGACTTATGGGTTTGTTTTAAGAATATTTTAACTCATTTTGAGAAAAATTTAAAAGGAACACAGTGTTGCTGTGGCAGCTTCTGTGTTCCTCAGAAGGAAAGCGTGTCCTTAATTCTATTTCATGGGTAACACTGGATCATTCTTCAGGACCTCTTCTTCATCACAAAAGGAGTGGTTCATCATATTCCTGCAAGTGTATCAAACCTGGTCTTTCTTTCTTTGTGGACATGCATTACTTTTCTTCATTCTTGTTTTGTAATAATTTGCAGTTACTGTACATTATTTAAGCATGCTTGGAACAACTTGGATATTAGAATCTTTTGTAACTATGAATTTGTGAGATATACATGCTGTAAATGTAAATGAAAGTACATGGTTGTCATTTGTCAGATACCCATGATAGGCTGGATCGGCAATTTGGAACATTTTAATGGGTAAAAGTAGTATTCATGAGCTTGTCATGTTGGCATATACCTGGAATCCCAACATAGGGAGCCTCAGGTAGGAGAGTCTTAAGTTCAAGGGCAGTGTTGACTGTATACTGAGTTAAAACCTTGCCTAACTGCATAGTGAGACACTGTCTCAAAAGACACACACATGTACATGCATACACTCATGCACATGCACATACATAAAGTGGGTATCCTCATTTTGCTTTTTGGTATAAGCTAACCCTTTTTATTCTGGGGAAACTTTTGGGCAATGAAGCCAATAGTGTATTAACCCCAACTACTTCATGATGTAGTGCAGTGGGAAATATGACTTACCATCATGTTTTTTCTTGTCAGATATGTTCTTCCTCTATATAAAAATGAAAAGAAACAGTTAGATATATCTAACAAATGGGATACTCTTTAGAGTGACTACTTTGGACCCTAGAAGGGGTCAAAAGGACCAAGGATGGTATACAGCTTCTATATCAAGAGAACTAAAGAGTCAAGAGTTATGAATCATTGAACCCTAAAAAGATATTTTGAAGACAGAAAGGCAATTTTTAAATGAAATACATATTGGATGACACTACCATTGTTGATTTTCTTAAGTGCGGGCTAATGTCATTTTATAGAATAATATTTTTCTTCTCAGAAGACTCAGGCTTAATATTTCATGTTAAGCCCACTTTGGGAAGTTTTGTCAAAAGGCAAATGTGTGGATATGTTGGGAAGTTTTGTCAAAAGGTGAATGTGTGTGCAGCTTAAACGTGTGCTCATATATTGATACATGGGTAGCAGGTATTACAGATTGTTAACTACTAATGAATCATACTGCTATTTCTGTGGTAGTCTTTCAAAATTTCAGTGGATCTGACATTTTTCCAAGTAAAAAACCAGTTATTCTTAATGTATATGTCACCTTGGAGTAAGAAATGTGGTTAATTAATGCAAAACTCCAAAATGTGATAGATATTTTCAACATAAATGAAAAATAGTTAACAAAGCTGAGTGTATCAAAATCTTTTCTTTTCTTTTTTTTTTAAATCAGTACTGGGGATCGAACTCATGACGGTGTGCTTGCAAGGCAGGTGCTTATGCTGCTGAGCTAAATCCCCCAGCCTGTGTATCAAAATCTTAAGAGCAATAAGAAAATGTAATAGTTTTAACAGAAAAATAACCAAACAACATAAATAGGTTATCAACAGAGGAATAAAAAGAAATGACTAATAGATTTATTTAAATGTTTAACATTGATAATCAGAGACAAGAATTTAAATGAAATATCAAAGTATAAATTTTTATTCCTAATAAAATATTAAAATATGACTAACATGACAGTTTAGGGAAACATTCTCTTTTAAAGTTATGATAAAGTACATTCTTGAGAATATTATTTGTCTACTGATTTTCCTAAAAGTATCTGAAATAGCATCACAGATATTAACAATAAAGATTTTTTTAATAATTTGTCTATATAGGCAGAATGTTAAAGGCTGCAAATTCTGTTTTGTCATATTTATAATTAAAAAGTTTTTAAATGTCTGTGTCTTGGTGGTATTGTAGGTATTCATGATACAATGAAATAATGACTACATAATTTATAAGGTTAAAAAAGGTGATAAATACATAGCAGATACTTAGTACAGTACTCAAAGATAAACGAATTAATAGATCATATAAATTAGTTATGCTGTATTCAGAAAAACAGTGGATTCTGTAAGATTGTATTCAGAAAAACAGTGGATTCTGTAAGATTGTTTAAAGATTTATAAATAGTATTTAAAAGAAAAAGATTACAAAATTTTGTAAAAAATTACACAAATACTTAATTTTGTAAATACTATATATTTGCTAAAATTATTTTATTTGAAATTTGTTTGTATTCTTATAATTTATATTTATATTTATTATGTTTGACTTAAATGTACTATACATTTATGGAAACCATAGACAAAAGTCACATAGCAAAACATTAGTAAAGTTTTTAAAGGACAGGATAACTTTGGATAACAGTGACTTTTTTCTCTTTTTTCCTAAATGTTCACTATTATTATTATTGGTAATGGGAATCAAACTCATGACTTCCCACTTTCCAGGCAGGTGATGTGCTGCTGAGCTATATCCCCAGGCGCTTCACAGTTGTTTTCATTGATAAAACAAAAAAACTCAAAAACATAATCCAATTGTTTTCAAAAAGTACTACATTTTTTTCGTGAAATTGGAATGTGATTTCTGTTTTCCAATCCAGATTAAAATGAGAAAGTTGAGTTTAAGGCACAGTTGGAGGATAAATTCTGGGTCATTTAGAGCATTTTCTTGTTACTAAGAAGCACTGTTTTGAGTGAAAGCAATGACGACAATATCACAGTCTGCGAGAACTAGAAAGAGAGTGGTTTGGGGAATCACATGGACTTAGATAAAAACTTCTTCTGATGTTCATCATAATATGATCTAAAGAAATTTTCTTTAACCTTCATTTCTGTTTTCCCAGTAATTTGTAAAGCACTAATAATATTCAGTAAATAAGGATATTACATTCCTGTAATATAATACTTAAAGAGAGATGTGGAAGGAAACGTAAAGTGAAACCACCCTCTATTTACTGTTCACTATGCCAACCTTAAGCTATAGCATTTACTTAAATAATTTCATTTCATCTTCACATAAAACAGTGAGATGCTCTGGGGAAAATTCCTTGAAAATTCCATCTGATTCCCAGAGCAGTGTTAACGTATAAGACCTGAAGCCAGATTCTGGAGTTATACTATTTCCTTTGGCCCTACTACCTGAAGTGAATCACTGGGCTTTTTGTTTGTTTGTTTGTTTTGTTTTTGTTTTTTGACAGCTATGACATTCTGAGAGTGAAACATTTTCCTCTAAGACCTTGAATTCCAGGCTGGGGGTTCAGCTCAGTGGCACAAGCATCTGCCTTGTAAGAGTGAGGTCCTGAGTTTGATCCTACAACCCACAACAAAATACCACCCCCACTTACATTACATCAAGATGCCCTAAAGTGAATTTTTGGCAGAACTGAGAAACTCAGAAGTGAAGTCAAGCTCCACTCTCCAGAAGCTTTCAATGAAGTAGGGGCTTCAACTAGCCAGAGAGATAGAAATCAGAGAACGCAGGAAAATGCTTTTGCATTTGCTTTGTGTTTATAGCTTTATCATTTTAACAGTAAATTGGTTTGCTCCTTAAATTCAGAGGCTGGAGTTTAGCATGCAGTGAAGATAAAGAGACCCAATAGCATTTTCAAATCTCAGATACAACAGATCAAAATGGCATTAAAATTAAGGACCAATGTGAGAGATCAGTAACACATTGTTATTCCTCAGGTTGGGTAGAAATTATTGTATTCCTGCAGTGTGTGCTCCTGGGACACTTGCTTCTCAAACCATTGAGTCATAGACATTTATCACTCTTCATAGCACAGAGGGGACAACAGTCAGCTCAAAACAATACAACTATAAATCCTATCCTGTTAGTTTACTTTTCAAAAAAGAGGTGCTATTGCGATTATTTGATCAAAATCTATTTTGTCATTCAAAAGTTTTTTTTGCATTGTTTAATTGCCAAATTAAAATAGTGTTTCTTCCTTTTAATTTCCCATGCTGGCACTTTTTAGTACAGGGCCTTATATTTCATTTTATGGCATGACAATAATTTAGAATGTCATGAATGTTTTTCGAATTCTTCCCAGTTTACTGCATTATTAAATATTACATAAATTATTACATGTCTTTTGTGAAATAAATATGTTTTCTCTCATACAAGATCAAAACCACTTGCCATGATATAAAACTACTAGACAGATACAATGTATCTTTTTTTTTTCCAAAATGGCTTTCCTATAGGTACTGGGCTGATTAGCACACAAGGGAAAATGTGATGTCAAAAAATAGGAAAGTAATTTAGTTTGTTTATACAATAAATAGCCATATTTGTTAATATTTACTGTTTATATTTATATAGCCTTTATATTTTTACTGCCTCTGTACCCTGAGATAAAGACTGGAGCTTGTATTTTCTTTCTGGTTATCTGGCCCCAGCAGAAGGTTGTCTGGGAATTGGAAGGGTAAGCATTTTAAAACCCAGATATTTAATTAGCAAACCTGGCCTGTTTTTTTTTTTTTTTTTTTTTTTAAGGCAGCTTGTAGCTTGGAGACTTGAGTGCTCGAGTCTGGGCCAGCGCTCCACTGGGTGTGAGTGAGTGCTTTACACTCAAGAGGCATGAAGGGATGAGAAGGCACGAGTGTTATGCAACCCTTCTGCTTGCGGCTTTATTATTCTCAAAGCTGATGAATCCTCAGCTTGCATATACTGAAAGGACAATGTGTGCGTGAGTTATACTAAACAACATGACTCTGTCTAGGAAGATATGCTCATTCATTCCATTGTATAACAACCCCAAATTTGCTTCCACATAAGTGCCAACCATTCTTCCTCATACTTTCTTCTAAGGCAACATAAACAAGTTCTTTCCCCGGAATTCCCTAGGATGATTATGTATTTACAATTCACATTAAAGTATAGAATATAAAGTCATTTCTGGAAGGTCAAGGTTTAGCCTTACTTGGGACCTAAAGTTACCTGTTTTATGAAATAGAATTGAGACGTGTTTTATGTACCAAGAGCAACGCCCCATAAGGAATGTAATCATTATGTACTGCAAACATGTACTACTAGAAATTGAAAAAAATAATATTTAATCAAGACATGTGATTATGTATAAGAAAATGAGAAATTGACGTGGTAATACATTTTGTAATTAAATCTCTTGGACAAACTGAATAATAAAATTAATCTTTGTGTGTTTGATTCCTTTTAAAATGAGAATTCATTGATAATTTCATTGGAATGTGTAAGAGTATATATTATTGGGATAGTGAGAGGTGGTTTGATAAAAGCCAGTGGAATATTCCTAATAATACCATTTTTTTTAATAAGAAAAGTCCATGGTGCAGTTAATATATTGCATGCCTGTTGGCATCTTATTCTAAAGCACTTCCCACACAAGAGTAATTTTAATAATTAGGACTGTCATTATGCTACCGCTGACAACTTTCGAATGTCTACAGGGAACTGAAGGCCTGTGTGTGTGTATGTGTGTGTGTGTGTGTGTGTGTGTGTATGCATGTGTGCGCTCATGTGCTTTTTCTTGCACTCTTCAGCATTTAGTGCAATGTAAAATCAGATTTTGCTAGTTACAATTAAACTTTATGAATGAGGCAAGTGAAGAAAAAGGGAAATAACATTCTAAGATTATTTGAAATTAGGCATTTTGTATGTTATTATTGTTGCTCCCTGCTTTAAAATATTTCCTCTTGAATATGAAGAAAAGTTAAAGGCAAATGCAATGCTTATAAATCCCAGCAGAAAAACAAACATCAACAAAAATACATTTTTTGGTGTCAAGTTATTTTTTAAAATCTTGTTTAAAATTCCTTTTAGAGGAGCTGAAAGGCTATTCTGACATCCAGAATGCATACAGGAGTTGTGGATCAGAAGGATGAAGTTAAAATAGATTCTCACTTCCACATGCACTGTATTAGAATTACCTGGGAAGATATTTAAAAACTACTAGTCATGCTTACCAGAGGAATTCTGATTTGATTTACCTTAGGTAGGACTTGGATATTGGTCATTTTGAGTATCTTCTTCATGTGATTCCAGTGCGTAGCCAAGAATTAGAACAATTCATTTACTCTAAAGCAGCATAAATACAAAATTTATACTTGGTGATCTTAGGCCTTGAGGTAGCCACCTTCACAAAGATATTATTTGTAACTAACGGTGGTGCACTAATCAGTTTCAAAAAAATATGGGTTCTACCTAGTAAGTATACCCATTTGACTCATTTTTCTATCATTTACCAGAAAACAGACTGGCAAATGTGTCCTAATATTTTATTTTTCCCCAATGCAAATTGAGAATGTCTAATTTTCATTTATTTGCAAGTGTCCCAAATGTGGCATTGTGTTTTTTTTTCAATTTAGGAATGAAAGCAACTATGTATAATGAGTTATAATTGTCATGTGAAGTAAGATTTACATGCCACCTCTGCAAAAAATTTGAGGTATATACACATGATAATAAAAATATACAATGAATGTTGAAATTAAAAAATGTATTACAGTAAAAGACATATTGCCATTAACCTTCCCAACCCTTCACTTTGAACACAAGTACCCCATTCTTGTCACTTTCTGAAACAGTTCAAGAAGTTCTCTTTCATGTCTTTATGAGGTGTGATAAAAAATTAGGTAAACGCTGCTGTCAAGTGCCATACAAAGGAAATTCAGGCTTATACAAACATTATTTTGTGTTGTCATTTGTATTATGCATTGGCTCTGACTTTATGAGACTTTTGGTTCCTCCTCAAAATAAAAATAACCATGAAACGCAAAAGTTTTTACTAAAGTAAGACACTGAGGGAGTCACAAGAGTGTAATTCGTGAGAAAGAACTTCCAGAATACCTTCAGAAAGACATAAGAATGATGGGATAAGTGTGTTTGGAGGGGGATTAGTGGAAATATATTTTTATTGTAATAAATAATTAATTAAAAATTCACTATGTGTTTCAGTCACATCTGTATAATCTAGATTTTCAAAATTATGAAGCAAATTAAAATGATATAATTCATATAATATAGCATAAAACTGTGCAGTCAAGAATGTATTCTTTCTTTCATGATGAAGATAGCAGATAATTTAGAGGGAAAGAATCACATATAATCTGGAGAACCAAGGCTAATAACGAAGTTGTAGTCAGGGCCCAACTTTGGTCTATGTCCATGGGAATGTGTATGTTACTGAAGTAGTGAATTATGAGTATATGACTAAAGGGAAAAGAAGAATTAACAAAAAGGAAATATGAATTTTAGGGGCTGGAGAAACAAAGATTTGTTCTGATTGAAATTGTATTTTGTTAATTAATACAGCATTCAACTCATGTTGTAGGAACTGGAGAAACTAGAAAAATTAGGTGAAATATGAATTAAAGACCAAATATCTTAAAATAATTAAACTTCAATATAAAAAGTAAGAGATAAGTTCATAGAGAAGATGCACAACAAAAATTTGTGCAAGATTCATTCAAAAGCTGTCTTGTTATGTTCTTTTCTCTATTAGAAAGTTATCTTCTTTTTTTTTACTATCTTCCTCAGTGTTATTTTTTTCCAAGTTTTTTATTGTTCTTCACAACATACATCCAAACTATATTTCTCCCTAACACATTCTTAGTCATTGAGAATAAATACTTTTTAAAGCCACTCACTGTTTCTCTGTTTTTTTGTTCCTTCTTCAGATGTTGAGTGTATTTATGCTTGTGGGGATCTATTCTACTAGATTTACCTAGTACCATCATAATTCCACAAGGCTGTACTGCTTCTCAACCGTAGCTATATCTGTGTTGCTAAAAACTTTCACATTAATTTGAATGGCATTACATTATATTTTCAATATTTTAAAATTATCAAATTTTACAGAAAGACAGCATTTTCCTACTTACATCGAGAACTCCAGCCTCACCAGCAGAAAAACCTCTCACAAAAGTCATCTGGATTTACTATCAGCAGTGTTGTCAGCCTATGCAGAAGAACAACTTTTGGCAGAAGATATTCCTTCTTCAAAGGGTGTGTATGTTTTCTTGAAAAGAGTAAATAGTTTTGCAACAAAATTTAGATAGTATAATTTTACCAAAAATCCATGTTATTTAATTTCTCAATTAGCAAACCATTGCCTGCCTTTGTGAGATAGTGTGTATATCTCAGTTCCATCTGGGTCTCATTTCTGACCTATATAACTTTATAATTATAAACTTTAAGAGACAATTTGTATTAGGCTATTTCTTTCTAAAAGTAATTTTATAGTTATATAGACTCATTTATAAGTAGAGTCTAAAATGATAACATAAAACCTACAATTAAATGTTGTCTATTTATAAACCTCTAGGGAAAGAAGTTAATATATTGAGTTTATCATTAAATTTTAGGGATGGTTGATGTGTTGAGTGATCTGCATGTGGGCAGAGGGACCCATCTACTTTCCTTGACTTTCTGTTTATTATCTAGTGCCCAGCACAGGACCTGGTACACCATAGGTTCTTAGTAATTATTTGTTAACATATTGATACATTAAAAAACTGTTTCTCTTTTATCCTCAAGGTCAAGCCATACAAGGAAGAAGTGTAGAAATTGGGTATTTTGTATTTAAAACTGTGGTCCAAAACAATTGTGAGTTATAACTCAGTTTTCTACTGTGGGACTTTAATATAGTTCATTACAAAAATGATATTAGATAGGAGGGGGCACTAATGAATATATTTTAGTCTTCCTGACAATGTAGTTTCACCATTAATTTAGAAAATTATCAGTAAAGTGTGTTTATTTTCATTGTATTAACAGGAAATCAAAATGTTTGACTAAGGGATGAGGAACCGTGCTGAGCGATAGTTCTTCATTTTACCATCCTTTTCTTTTTTACAAAAATAAATACTACAGGCACTTAAAACGTTTTTAAATGTTTATACTTTTTAAATTACATATTCCTTTCCTAACAATAATTTCTCAATCCTTTTCAATAGAAAAGGAAAGTCTGCTTCTTGAGTTCTTTATTTTACACACCCCTCCAAGCAATGTTGATTGTTTAATTCATTTAGTTTTTTCATTGTTATTATTTTCTGAGAAAAAAGTGAACATTAAACAAAAAATAATTGTTTTTGCAAAAAACTATTGAATTTGTCTTCCTCCTAATCTCTAAGGAAGTGTGATGAGTAGCCTGCTGGTACAGATCCTTCACTCCACTGGCATAGACTTTCTAGCTTCCACCGCTGAACTTTGGGCCTTCCCAGTGGAGATCCATGAAGTAGATTTGCACGAGACATTGTTGTTGGCCTCTAGGTTTTCAGCTGAACTCATGCAGGTTTTGCCATGTGATCCAGGCCCTCAGCTGGAATTTCTAGATCTTTAGTGTTGTGGACAGATTTCTTGCACTTTCTTTGTATTTGACTCCTTAAGTGATCATTATACATGATACTATAATTTGTGTTCTCCTTGCCACCCTTGACTACAACAAATGTCTTTGGGAGTTCTATCTATTCTATCTTCCAGCACATTTTGTGTTTATGTTTTAATATTTACATCTTTAGTCCATTCCAATTTTAGTTTAATGCACGGTGAAGAATATGGGTCTAGTTTTAATCTTCCAGCACCATTTGTTAAAGAAGTCATCTTTCTTTCAGTAAAGTTGTTTGACTATTTTATCAAAAATAAGGTGATTAATGTGTTTAGACTTAGTTCTGTATCTTTTAATCTGTTCCAGTGATACTGGGGTCTGTTTATTTGTTTTTCTTTTCTTTTGTTTTTGGAACCATGCTGTTTTATCACAGTAGCTTTGTAGTATATTATCAAGTTAGAGATTGCAATGCTTCTGTCTTGCCTTTGTTGCCCAGAAATATTTTGCTGTTCTAAGTCTTTTCTGGTTTCAAATAAATTTTAGAGTTGTTTTCTCAAATTCTGTAAGATATGTTAGTGGGATTTTGGCTGGGATTGCATTAAATCTATATAACAATGTTGGAAGCATGGCCATTTTCACTATATTGATTCTTCCTATCCAAGAACAAGGGATGTCTTTCCATTTTCTGATATCCTCTTTGAGCTCCCTTTTCACAGTACTACAGTTTTAAATGAAGCAGTCTTTTATTCACTTTGATAAATTGATTCCTAGGTTTTTCTTTTTCTTTTGTCTTTTTTTGGGATTCTGTCATGAAAGATGCTGTTTCCCTAATTTTTCTCTGTGAGTTTGTTATTTGTGTACAGGAATGGCATTGATTTTTGAGTTTTGACTTTGATTCAGCTGTGATGCTGAGTTTATTAAATCTAGAAGTCTTTGGAGTTTTCCGAGTATTCTATGTAGAGTATCATGTTATCTGCAACATTAGCATCTTTTTGATTACTAGTTGTAGGGGGCTTTTCACTGGTCTAAGAAAACTACACAAGTCTGGCTCTATCATCATATTAATGGTCTTTTCTTCTCCCTTTCAACTCTGATATATTTGATTCTTTATGTTCTTTCTCATTTCTTAGTATTAATCTTTCACTTGTGTCTGTTTAGAAATGTAGTTGTAAGGCTAACTTTTCCTGCAAAATGAGCTTCATGTTTTGTGGTTAAATGAATATATAATTGAATTCATAATTCTTGTAAATTAATTGCATTCTAAAGTATATTTTTATCTGCATTTGATTGACATAGAATTAATTGGCTTATGTGTTCATATGGCACATTCCGTAGAAACAATGTTAGCCACGTCTTTGCACATTTTGATAAGCTTGACTCAAGATCTGCTGAGAAATAGAGGTCTGTTACACTATGACCCTGTACAAACATAGCACATTTATTATGTTTATGAATACTTTTGTTTGCAAACAATTTGGTTTGCAAACAGAGGAGTTTTGCAAAATTTTGTTTTTGTTTTCAAACTCTGCACTGTGTGACCAATAGGACTATCTTTCCCACACAAACACAAACCTGGCCATCTTTTCCAAAATCATAGATCAAATTAAGTTCTTGAAGTGAGGCATCACTGTGGTTTACTATTTCTGAAATTGTCTAAGGACAACTAAAAAGGGATATTTGGCAGAGATAGGCAATTAAAAATGTACTAAAGATTAAAAGTTTGGACTGTCAGCAATTCTTTAAAGAAACACACAAAGTTTAATTATTTCCTTAATACCATTACCCAAAATGTGAAAAATTGTCTCTTATGTGAAAAAAGAAAAAGACTTGTACTTTTAAAAAGAAAAATCAGCCAGGAAGTTGGATATCTACTTTAACTCTTACTAGTATGAAAAGTTAAATTCAGGAACCAATAACTATGAGAACATGACTTCCAAGATTCAGAGTATCAAAATATTATTTTTACCAATTTAGCAGTTTTTTCTCTGAAAAATTATTTCCAGCCATAATAACTTTGTTTTTAATGAAAGTTAAAATTGCATCAGAGAGACTTACCTATAACAATGTGGAATCTTAAGGAAATATTATGAAAGAGACAATAAATTAAATGATTCTAGCCTAATCAAAGAATCAGAAAAGGTTGATATAAGTGCAGATTTTGGGTTTTCAAATTCATGTTATTTAAAATTTCCTCTAAAGTAACTCTAGAAATACAAACAGAATCTTGTGAAAATTTATGTATACAGAGGGACAGCATTAATGATGTCAATTTGGTTATTTCTAAAATTCTTCTAACTAGTTTTAACTGTTATGTAACTAGCAAAATTTAATGCTACACAATTATAATAAAAGTCACGTATTTTAGAAATTAAGAAGTACAACAAGATGAGAAAATGATTTATATTTGAAAATACTTTATAGGTGTTGTTTGGTGTGTAATTAGCTCTGTGCAATATCTATTATTTTAAATAACCCACACTTCTTCCTTTTTGTGCTGGAATGGATTAAAAATAAAGCAAAATAGCTTTTCCTTTCCAAATGTTAAGATGCTTCTAAACACACATTTGAATATTAGAATTAAATGAGCGGTAGCAAAAATGTTATGCTTTAACATTTAAATTCTATTTGTTAGAGTAATTTTTATTTTATTAGTGTGTGTTACTTATATACAATGAAATATTTTACTTTGGCTATTTTTAAATATATATATTGAAATAATTATATCTTAAACATAAATTGAGATGAATTGTTTTCAGTGAACTGTTTTACTATCAGCACTATAACAAATACACTGTTCATGTTTAAATCAACAATATGCCCACAAAGTTTCATGTGATTGGTGGATCATGGGGGCACTATGCTCATCAGTGTATTCATCTGTGAATGAATTCATTAGTTGAATGTGCTGTTGGTGGAGTCTACCATGGACTGATCCCCCAAAGTGAGTTATATTAAACCCCTCTTTTTTTAAGTTTTAGGTGTCAGTTATTTTGTGTCAGTGATGGGATAGCTGACTAATGCGAATGTGAAAATGACTGTGGAAAATGCCTTCTTCCTGGAAAATTTTTATCTCTGTTGTTATCTAAAAGACCAAACAGGGGCTGAATGTGATGGTGCATGCCTGTAATCCCGGCATTCAGGAGACTGAGGCAGGAGGATCACTGTGAATTCAAAGCCAGACTGATTGCATAGTGAGACTCTGTCTCAAAACAAACAAACAAAACAAAACAAACAAACAAACAAAACAAAACACTAGGCATACTAATGTCTTTAATTGCTACATAATGGTACTAGTACTAGTACTACTAGTGAGAGTTGCAATAGTAGTACTGTAAGAATTTTTAAAACTTAGTTTTATAACTTAATATATTTCTTATCTAATTTAAATATCCATATCATTATGATATGCATCTTAATGGTTGGAGGCTCAGAGAGTTTACTTTTGTCCTAAGTTTCATGCATCCTGCCTTGCATTCCATTTGTTATGCTACATGTTGACAGGGTTGTAGAAAAGATTTAGCAAATCAGTATTGCACAATGAATAATCTGAATTCTTGAAAAATAAAGTGATACATTCATTAAATATTCCTTTATTCTACATATGTAATGTGTGGACAATTGGCTAGTTCCTGTAAAGGATGCAGGAATGTGTGAATGAAAATTACATAGTAAACATTCTTAAATACTTTCACATTGCAAGCAACTACTTTTAATTGAAAACAGCCTCCTCATGAAAAGGAAACACAGTAAGCATTCTTATACAAGATTATAAAACTTTAAATATATTTTTAAAATGTTTATATCTTTTTGAATTAAGACAGTTGGAGTATTAACTGTTATCATAAATGTATTAAATGTTGCTGCAGTAGTCAGAGTCACAAACAACTTTCCTAGTCTAATTGGTCACTAATAAGAGTGAATAATTAATTGCCTTAATGTATGGTCCAAGAACTGTCAGCATCTGCAACAAGTAGGAGCTAGAAAAATGTAGAGTCCCAGGCCCTCCTGCAGATTCAGTCTGCATCTTTACATAGAAAAGCACTAGTCAATATAGATAAAGACAAATGGACTATGAACTTGTTAAAAGTGGCATGATATAAATCTATATTGGAAATAGAAATTGATAGAGTTTGAGATAGGAATATGACTACTTAGCTACCATATGACCTTTGGCAAAGTGAGACTTAGCATCTTGATTTGTAATACATAAGGACTGGGCTAACATGTTTTCTTTTCTCATTTTTATTTATTCTTCTGAATTTATTGATACATAATGACTGACAAGTGATATTTGAAAAGAATAATATTTGTGTACATTTAATGATTTATATGATAATTAACTCCTTTAAAATAACAGCTATGATTCAACCTACTTCCGCTAAGATTAGAGTATTTATTGAAGATTTAGAAAACATCGGTCTTTGATTTTAGATTTGAGGTTTTATTGTTGACAAAATTAATTTACTATCCCCAGAAGGCTTTATTTATATTGTTCCACATTATAGGATACTAAGCTTCTTCCACATTATAGTTTATTAAGTAATATCAGAGCCCTTTTTCAAGCATAGTTCTCAAATCTAGTCATCAGCTAGGTTTTCAGCATGAGTCTTGGCACTTTTGAATTCCCCTTTTCTTTAGCTTCTTGTGTATTAGCTTCTACCTATGACACAGATATGATATGAAATAGCCTCACCTAATAGCTGAGTCTTCAGATTCTCCTCATGTGGGCCTTTTTGAACTTCACCACTCAAAGAATCTAGGTTAAGTGTGTCCTTTTCCCAACCATTGGCTCTTCCCTGACCAATATTATCTTATGGTATACTTTTCATCACTCTGACTTAACTTACCATAACTCTGACTTTAGGGAAGAGAATTCATCTTGGGTTAACTTCAAAAGTAGCTGATATGCATTCTAGCTAAATAACTGGCTTTATGAACAAGATCATATTCTCTGATCTATAATTTTTGGTTCAAGTGGAAGAGATTCAGCTAAAGTCTTACTAAGTCTTTAGTAAAGATTTCAAGAAATATCATGAGCCCTTTAGAACTCATCATTCCTCTAAATAGATCTCTAAGTTCTTCCCTTAATAGACGTATGCTTTAAAACCTTTTTTAAACAAGTGATGTGTTTTCAGTGGCTACTACTTTACATGTCTGATGAATACTTCAACCAAAATAAGAGGGACTCTACTGTCAATACCTTGAAATACTGTTATTATACCTGTAAAACAAGTTTGAGAATTATTTCTTTTACAGAACAAAAACATAGCAAGCTTTTCTCATTCTGTAGATATGAGGTACTCTCAAACCCACCAATGTATATTTGTATTATATGTATAGTAACATTTTTTACAGATTGAGCATTCATAATTTGCATATTCAAAAATCCAAAATGCTCCAAAATTCAGTGTTTTTGAGATAGTGCAAAATTACTATAATGCAAAATTCAATGCCTGACCTGATGTGATATGTCACAGTCATGACATAGGTCTATTAAAAGCACTGTATAAAATTACCTTAAGGTGCACATGAACATAATGCACTTCTTGGTCTTAGCCTCAAGATATCTGTAAAATCTGAAAATTTCCAAAATTTAGAATAATTTTTATTTTAAGCACCAAAGGGTGATGTTCCATACATATATATGTGGTATATGTGCACACTTTTCATATAACAAGATGATAGACTTAAAACTTAAAATAAATGTCACTGAAGAGTCATATTCCTTAAAAGGGTTGAAGAAGCTAATAAAGTTGAGGGTTTTATCAGCATGCAGATGGTAGACAAAATAGAAAAGAATAAAAGGCAAAAGATCTGGATGCTGGATATAGAGAACCCAATACCAGGTTAGGAAAAAATATGAGTTTTGATGAGTAAATTTAATACAAGGAACCAACAAAGTCAACTCATAGTAAAGATCACAAACAAGTTAGGGGCAAATATTTTGTGTTTACAAAATATCATTCTGCCTTCAGTCTCTGTTTACTCTGCCATATAATGTTGACATCATAGACCATTAAGAATTAAGAAGAAATTCGGGAAAAAAATCATATGATTTTTTTCTCAATAATGATTTAATTAATAAGAGAAAATAAACCTAAGATAAAAAATTTTGGAAAAACAATTTGATTGTTTAATAATGATTTAATTAATAATTAACAATTAAACAATTTGATTGTTTAATAATGATTTAATTAATAAGAGAAAATGAACCCAAGATAAAAAATTTTGGAAAATCAATTTGAACACTTCTACTAAAATAACATGTAAATATTAAGGAAAAGAAATGATTGAACATCAAGAATTAGTGAGAAAAATCCAGGAGAATAACAAAAGATAATGAGAAATGCAGCAAGTTAACATGGAATCAGTCCCATGTTAAGTTTGGAGTCTTACCGTGCAGTTAAGAGCTAGTACATAATTACATAAGGAAGAACCTAGAAAGTCTTGATGATATTAGGGATTGGTCTTCTACCAACAAGAAAAATGAAGATCAAGGTGAAATTCTTAGAAAAGATAAAGCTCTGAAAAAATTAGAAAAAAATGAATCAAGTGATTATGGGGTATATTTTTTAGAAAAGTAAAGCAACGGTATATTGATCCTATGAATAGGAAAAGGAGTTAAATATGTATAATAAAAACATAAAAATTGAAGAAAAATTTTAAAAATACATGTAAGCTAATCGAAAGTTAAAAAAAACCAAGTACAGTAAAACAGTATGAAACTATCTTGAAATTATACCAATAAGAGGTAATTATGATTTAGTTTTTCATGCATTTCCTTTATATTGGAGGTTAATGATATGTCAAATGAAATTTTTATCTGAAAATTTCACTTAATATTTATAATAAAATAATTTTCCTGTAACACAGATTTTTTTTCTATAAAAGCTATTATTTTTGAAAGTATTATAATTGTAGAAAACATTTATCTTTCAATTTCTTAAAATTTTATATTTTACTTCAAAACTACTTACTTTTATTATTTGGATATTTGAGATGTCTTCTGATTTGTTTTGGAATTTCTTAGTATTTTACTTCAAAACTATTTTATCATTTGGCTATTTGAGATGTCTTCTGATTTGTTTTGGAATTTCTTAGTATGTTATTTTTGCAGAAAAATTAAACTCTGCTCATTTACACAATATATACGTTGAAAATCACATATAAGTACCCCCAAGCATTTTATATTTTCACAATTGTTTCAGTTTAGAAGAATGTTTCATGAAGGATTTCTGTTACCAAGAAAAATATTTATCTAAGTTTAGAAATTTATTTAATTTCATTTTTCAGTTGATTTCTCCTTTACTGAAAATTAAACTTTATAAATGCATATAAAGTACAGATAAAAACGTGAAATCTTTCATGTATCTGAGATTGCTAAAACAAGCTGATGTATATCTGAAGATAAGTCAATAATATGTATTTTATATTGATAGTCTGTGAAGAGAGTGGAATTTAGCTACTCTTTCCAATGGGCAAGGGGAAGGGGAGGGTAACCGTAGAATGATGAGTGTATTAATTCAGTTATTTCTAGAAACATTTGACTATGTCTATGCATATCAAGATAAGTACATAAAATAATTTTGTCATACATCTAAAATATGTACAATAAAAAGTTATATAAAGTAAACAAACCTTCCAAATTACACATAAAATAATTTGATAAAAAAGTAAGAAACTACCATGAAATCATATTCATAAGATATAAATATGATTGTTTTTCAAAAATTTGCTTTGTATTACAGTGTAATCATATTCAAAATATAGTTTTATAGATGTATACTTTCTTAATATTTATTATTAGTGTCAAGTTACTTTTTAAAATTGCTTTATAATATTTTTAGAGTACTTCATGTCATTAAATAACTGACTCAGTGATTCTCTGGTATGTAGGTAAACATATTAGATTGCTTCCAGTATTTGCCTTCTTTTTTAATAATTATTTTATTAGCACCTGTTAGCAGTATATAGCACTTACCTCCTTGTAGGGAGTTGACATATGCACATCACACACACTTCCTAATTCCTTTTCTTCAATACTTCCTCTCTACTCTCTCCCACCTTCTTCATCACTTGAAAGATCTTTTACTTTTTTTATTTATATGTTGAAACCATGCAACATTTAAGCTTGAGAATCTGCTTTATTTCATTTAACATATGATATCAAGGTACATCCATTTTCCTGTAAATGTTTCAAGTTTATCTCTTTTATAGCACACTAGTACCCCAGTATGTAAACACCACATTTTCTTTATCCAGATATGTGTTGATAGATACATACTGAGTAATAGAACCCACAACTTTTGGCATATTGGACAGGTATCCTACCACTGAGTTATATCTCTATCCCTAGCTCCAAAATTTTATTACTATAAAGAAGCATACTTATTCACAGTTCATGTGTCTTTATCCTGAATCTTTGACTAATGCTAAATATGTGCAGGCAAGCTAAGTCTAAGAATAAGTTTCAGGCTCAATATATTCATTAGATGACATTTTACAAATGTTCAATGAGGTCATTCCTTTGAGGAAAATTAAATTACAAGAATTTAATCTCTGCAAACCTACATAAGCATTGTCTCACTTTTTAAAAGTTCATATTATTCCAGTATTTCTGTTGGCCAACTTTTATTATTTATTGATTCTAATAAGTCAAATTACATGCTTTCACTTCTGTTCATGCCTTTTTCTTCTTTTATAACATACAGTGTGTTTTTTTATTTATAAATACATGTAAAAATTTTTTCCTGAGGACTCAATTTAAATCACTATAAGTTGTTTTACTTTAAATTGACATAAAAATCTTACATATTTATGGGGCATCATGTTATGTTTTGAAGATAGCACACTTGTCTTACGTTCAAATCAGAGGATGCATAACTCATTCCTCAAATATCAGTGCTTTGTGGTAAAGACATTCAAGATTATTTCTCCTAGCTTTTTTGAAATATGAAGTACATTATCAATCACCCTACCATTCAATAGAACACTAGAACTTGTTTATTATTGCTTTAAGATAGCTTTTATTTTAAATAACCATTTTTCTTTTTCATTTTATTTTTTCCATGCTTTAACACAAAAGTCCTTCCTGTGTTGATATCTGGTTAATTGTCACTTAATTTAATTTTTACAGTGAAGTGGGTATAGAGGCTATCCTCACTAAGAACTCCCTGCTCCCCTGAATTTATTTCTATATGTTCTCATTTGTTAATCAGACAAGTTGGAGTTTTTGTTATTGTAGCCTTTAATAATATCCAAGCTGAACAGCTTTTGGTATATACAGTACTACATGAGCATAGCTCAAGCTGAAGCTTAAATGAAGTCATTGCTAATATATATTGCATAAATGTGTTTTACATATATATTTGAAAAGAGAAAAAAGGAGTCACAAAAAACAGAGAAAAGAGAAAAAAAGAAAGAAGACATTCATATTTATTGCAAAATGTTCTTAAAAATCTGAAATACTTTTTCCAAATTAGCAAGGTGGAAAACATTATAGTTAAACCTTAAACACTTTATATAACATGCATTACTACATGATAACATCTTTTCTGAATTTTAAGTGGTAACATATTTTATAAAATCAAGGTCAATCAGTTATTCTTTAATGACTAAAATGCTGGAGTACATAAAATTTTGAAATCAAATCATTAAGGAAGATTGAAAAACAGGTCAAATAACATACTATGAAGGTAATTTCAGAAATCACAAAAGTTGATAAAGTGAAAAGGGACATAAACAAATTTTTTTCCTGAGAAACATCTTTTGATCGTAAAAGGCACCCTGACTAAATTTCACTGTCAAACTGATGGTTGAGTTCTATCATGCTAACAGGATAGCTTTTTCATTAAATATAATCCTGTCATGAAGTTTAAACAAACTAAATTTGATTATAACATGCAAAAGTGTGCAAATTTAGAAGAAAAAATACTACATGCACTCATAATTAGAATAATTACAAAAACATGTGCTTGTCTGAAGCTGATGGGTTGTATCTCTCCTAGATACTGATAATTCAGGAAGGAGAAAAATTCTTATATGGTCCTGACAGGATTTGGGATTTGGGCTGCCACTAGCTTGCTTGATTGCTACTGATTTCTTATTAAGAAGAAGAAAAAAATCCAAATTTGTATTCATGTTGTCAAATTGAAAATGTTAACTTTGTAAAGTTGTCACTATTCAAATCTGTGGAGCAATGCTGTTTGGAATCATGTGTATGTGTGTTTGTAGGATTTGTAATAGGACATTGTAAATAATGTCTTCCAGTCAAAATTTATGTTGATGAGGAAATCCTTAAGTTATACATTATATGTCATAACATGAGTTAAGATTAATAATCTTAATCAAAAGGAATGAAAAGCAGGATAGGCGAAGTTGAGAAGGAGGCAAAGGGAAGGGGAAAGGAGTTTTTAAAAAAGAAACAAGCTGTGACATGTACCAGGAACCATTCCCCAAGAGGTTTGTAGGGCTGGGGATGTAGCTCAGGGGAACGGTGCCTGCCTGGCAAGTGCAAGGTTGTGAGTTCCAGCCCTGATACCAAAAACAAAACAAAACAAAACAACTATTAATTAGGACAAAAAATAATTAGGGTCTTTATTTACAACCCATACATACTTTCTTTCAAAAATTTTAAGCCAACGTGAAATTTGACTTTTCACACTCATTGCATTTTCCGTCTTTTCCATTATTATAAAATAATTATAATAGTTCCAGAGCCCGCAGCCTGTTTTCTATCTACCTTTCCTAAAATCTAACCTGATTTGAGGTGTATAATACCTTATATTACTGGAAGGCCATTCATAGAGTACAAATTAAGTACCATTAGTGGCTTCAACACAATTAGTGGCAGATAAAGTTTCAGAATTCATAACATACTGTTCTCAATTAAATGGAAACTACCTGTTTAAAGCTTTACTGATGTTGGGCAGAAACTATGAAATTGGCAATATCTTCATAATTATAGATCAAGCAGGGATTTTCAATTACAATATAATTATAAAGGTATCTTTAAAACAGCTTCAATCTGATCACATACTTTACACATGCTATATATTAGTAAAAAATGACAAATAGGTAATTGTTTCTAAGTCAAAATCATTTCTTAGTGTCAGTAATACTAATTTTAGAAAAGAATCTTGTCATAAACACATAATTGAGTTTTATTAAGATTATAAAAAACTGATTTGCTATTTATTGGGCTCTTCCCAGTATTTAAAGTGGGTATTTTATGTAGCAATCTAGTTACATATTCTACATTTTTAGGTCTCTCAAATTTTATACCTCTGCTCTTATATTACTGCTAATATAATCATTATGCTCCTCTTTAATACCACTTTTAATAACACTCAATATTTATTGAGTTAAATAGGTTAAATTTCACTTGTACTCATAACAATGCTGAGTTTTCCACTAGTTATTCCTAGACTAAATGGAAGAAGCTGGGAATAAATCTAAAAAAACTGAGAAAATTTTTCAAAACACTTGCAAAACAGTAGAGCCTAACCATGTTTCAATTGACTGTAGCAGTGTTTCTATGTCTAATTCACAGATAGAGGTGTTGCAGCAAATTTCAAGAAAATCTACTGTAAATTTGCCAGTTACTTAACATTATTGCAAACAGTACTGTAAGCTTTTCTGAAATCTTTACTAGCTTCCCACTTATTATTGGATGGCATAAAATAACTAATCATACACTATACTTCTCCATATTGTCCTCAAAATCCTGTCTCAACATTTCTATAGCTGTCATCTATTCTTCAGTGTGCTTTAAGTACTTCACATTCTCCTTGCTTGCTTATGCTTTGTCCTCTGCTCTGAAGCTTTTAAAATCATACCTATGCTTAAAGCTTCTCCTAGCTATTTCATCTTGTCAGTGCAATGTTTTCTAACATTTACACAGCCTCTTTGCTTCAAAGCCCCCAGTGCCTGTAACCTTATAGGTTCTACTTTTCTTTGACTTTCTATACTGTCCTGTTGATACCAGAATTACTGCATATCTCTGTTTTGGTTTATGTAGTATGTTGTTAATAAGTAGATTATAGATGCTCCCAAATGGTGTCCCACATATTTCTATAGCTTTTCCTTTCTTCGTAAATTTTTTGGAGATCTTTTTTATTGTAGTACTTAGAGACTAATAAAACCAAAAATTTGACAATACTTTCTTTATAGTAGTTCTTGCATGTTTTATAGTTTGGTTTAATCTATAGCGCAGTTATTTTAAAAGTACATGAGGGAATTTGCTAGGGGCTAGGATAGGGGCTAGTATTCAGCAATCTACCTTTTAAAAATTGTTTTGAAGAAGTAAAGAAAAAGTTGTAAACAAGATGACCTCCAATTAGATGAGATCGTCTCATTAGGGTGTTTTGATGGCTTATTTTTCAAACTGGGACTTTATTATTTTTTTAAGAGACAAAAGTTACTAAAATTAAACCAACATAGTCACCAGAAAACCTCATTTGATTTTGTAAATATGTGATTTTACCCAAGTCACTGAGTTTTTTTGGAGTGCAGCTTTCTTATTTAGAGAACAAGTTTGAAATAAGCATTTGGGACTCTTGGTGTTAAAATGTGCAATATCTATAAAATATTAAATATGCTATGAAACATACAATGGTATTGTAAATTTCTTGTTGCTTGTTGGTATTTTTGTCATGTATACTGTATTTTGAATATAGAGATTTTGCCAATGTAGGAAGTGGTAGTGGCAAAGATCTCTACTGGATAAATATAGAAAACTAGTATTTGCAGTTAAAGATAAGATCTTTCTCAGATGACCTGAGAAAATAAAGCAACAATAAGAATTGAGTAATTAGGAACACACAGCAGTCTACTACAGATTAATATAGACACTGAAGGTAATCTTTGAGCTTCAAAGAGGGAGAAACTTGTACTGTCTAGAATAGAACTCTGACAGATAAGAAATGAGAGCCATGCCAAAGAACATATATATAGAAATGGACATAAGACTGTCTGAAGAAGGGTAAATTGCATTGAAGGTCGTAAAATTCCATGAAAAAATCAATCCTATGAGTACTAGAAATATTGTTTACTTTAAAGTATTTCACATAGTTGTTAGTGTTGAGTTAATTTTAGTTTTCTTCATAGAAAATAAAGCCCCCCATCCTACAACTTTAGAGCTGCACAGCGTTTTTACATACCTATATATTCTTTGGTCTAGAAGTTGCTTCCTTCTTTTCTGAAGTCATTCAGGAATTATCTCAGCTTCTTTCTGTAGAATTTTTACACATTCATACTGCTACTTCATCTCAAATGTCAGGAAATAGCCTGACCAGATGCAGATAAAAAACTACTCTCTGTTTTAATGCCATTATTTGAATTTCAAAGAAGAGGAAATGATCCTTAATTGTTGCTTCAATTGTTACTTGCAGGTGCAAAGGGAAATTTTGGCTGCCTTATTTAAAAACCTGTTTTAAGAGTTCAAAGGTGAATTATAAGCATAGTAGAATTTAATAAATGGATAATTTATCTAGGTGTTGCCTAGAGAAGTTTATGAGTCTTTCAAGGAAAGAACAGTATGTCCACTATTTTAGCAAAAAGGAGTTTTTATTAGCTAACCAAATGACATCAGAGAAATGTAAACCAGTTTTTCTTTTTAAAGCTCTCTCTGCTTATTTTTTTAAGTTTTGCTAAGAAAATGGTTAAATTTTGTTATTGTTCAAGATCTGAGTCTGGAAGATAAGTGTGTTTGAAACTTGCCTACCCCACATTTCTATTACAAAAATACAGCTTCTGCAGAGAAGGATATTTTATTACTGTGTGAGGAAAAATAAAGTAACATGGGGTTAAATGGAATACATTCCTTGGTTTCCAACACTGACTGATTTTGAGGTTCTTCCTTCCTTCAGCTGTTGTACTAGAAAGAAAAAAGCAATAAAAAAAGCATAGAATATTTCTACCATTGATTATATGCTGGTTTAGTTTCTTAAATGTAGAGTTGTTTTCTCAGCATATCCTTCTGGTTCAATAACTTTTTATTGTCAAACATTCCTATACATTCGGAAAAAGTGACATTTTATCAAAATATTACAATATAATCTTTTACACAGAGAATACATTTGTCCCCCTTCATAAATAGAGTCCTCTTAGACTTATTGCAAAGCTCAACATGCCATGACTAGATAAAACAATTTCTATTGGAATGTAAAATCTTTTTTTATTCATCCTGAGCTAATTATCCACATTTTTTTTTTTGTATTTTTGTCCAATGCACACCTAAGAAAACTAATCAGCCATGGCAAAATAGTAATATTCTTATGTATATATGTAACAAATTTTATCTATTGCCATGTCCAGTGCAGCTCTTAGAATTCCCTGGCGTGGTGGTGGCAGGGGAGGGACGCTCGCGCGCACACACACACACACGCACACGCACACGTACACACACAGGCACACGCACATGCACACACAGGAAGAAAGGATGAGGAAGGTCAGAATTCAGCAAGCTGAGGCCAGATGGAGATCCCTCTTCTGGTGAGAGAAAAATGGAACAAAACCAACCAAACAAAAAAACTCTTTCACGCCCAAGGACTGCAGGCATTTATTGATACACAGGACAGGTAGATGTCAGGGGGAGCCCCTCTGCCTACCAGTTTACCTGGCTCGCCTGGGCGCTCCGTGTTCTGGGGTTGCCCTTGCTCTAGTTCGGCATGTTTGTCTCCAGCTTAGCTGCTTCCAAAAAACTGTAGGGTAGTTCACGCCATCTTTATAAAATGTAGAGATTTTGGTAAAAAAGGATTATGTAAAAAATAGAAAATGTTTAGGAAAATGTTTTAAAATTCTACAGTTCTAGTAAATTTAAAAACTAAATAGCTTTACACTAAGGTTAATGACACATTTAAGGGACCAATGTGTGTATCTCACAATCACTTGTTTTCCTAGATTAGAATATCTATGGATATATATTAGTATAAAAATGATGCAAATGCTAGTCAGGTTTTATTAATTTCTGTTTGATTTCTGAAATATTTATTAATAATTGCAATTTTTAATTTTAATTTTTATAGTTATACAACTAAGAAAAACCATCACAATATCTCTGAGACAAAGACACTCAAACAAAAATCAATTTACAAGAATTATGGGTGAGGGATTTTGAGTTTCTGCTAAGTAATAAAAAAGTAGCAATTATTGTATAAGCATAGCAATATAGTTCATTGATCATCTATCAGTTATTAAACAGTAAGCAAGCACTTAACATTTTTACACTTACTTCTATGAGATATATTCTAATATTACATGAATTTTACAGAAACTGAAACTTGCAGAAGTAAAAAATCTACCCAAATCATATAGTTAGAAAATATCAACTGGCACTATAATTCTGATTTGCTTATCTAGATCTAAAGACATACACACACACACAAACACACACACACACGAGTACTATATCAGAAGTATGACAATAATTTTAACATTGTTGCATAGATGCTTCATGATTATGAGTTCTTATGAAGTCTTGTTATATTACTTAATGTTATGCTATATATATATATATATATATATATATATATAAATGAAGATATTTAAAAGTTAATTTATTCATGTTCATAACTAGTATTTCCTTGGGAGCTCTGAAAATAAAGAAAATAATGGATCTCAGACAAATGTTAAGTAACATTAAGTAACATAACATGTTAGACAATATGTTACTTAATATATATAAAATGTGTTACTAGGTACAATCAACAATGACATATAATTAAATAATTAAAATTTGAGGCTTTTTCAAAAATTATAATTTTTATTATACAGATTTCTCAGTTTAACTTAAGTGTTGTGTTAATGTTTTTAAAAATTAAGTGATTTGTGGCCGGGGATTTAGCTCAGCGGTATAAGTGCCTACATGGCAAGTGTGAGAACTTGAGTTTGATTCCCAGTACCAAAAAAAAAAAAAAAAAAAAAAGTGTTTATTTATTTTACACATTGGATATTCTGTCCAGTTATATGAGTTAGAAAATATTCTAGACAATACTAGAGGGTTTGTAAACATATTGTTAATATTGTATGCTTGGTGTTTGGCAATGCTGTTCAATATAAACATCTGTATCTTACCACAAGTACTTAAAATTTGTGAACATAGCAAAAAAATTTCATAGTATTAAGAGTGGGGAAGTATATAAAAAGAATGAATTTGATATGAAATAGAAGAAGGGTTTAGGAGTAAAAACTAGGAAAGTACAGTGTAAATTGAGAAAAGAGGTGCAGAGATCCGGGTCTATGAGACAAGGTCAGAAGATGAAGGGAAAAGTCTTGGAAGGTATGTAGAGGATAACTGAAAACAGATGCTGGCAGCAGTCGGGGGAGAGCAGATGATGATTCTGAACATTATCTATCCTTTAAAGATAGTGAAACAGAAATTACATGGCTTTCTATATACAGATGGAAAGACCAGAGAGAATCCTTATCCATCTTTGAAGAGAAAGAGCGCTCAGTGGTACCTTTGCCAGTGCATCACAGGGCTGGTTCATGGTTGCACAAAATGACACCGATGTTAACACATACTGAAAAAGTGAGTGCACACACCAAAGGGTGAATAAATCCACAGTATCATCATATTTCTTTTACTATTCATCTATCATTATCTAGTTTTCTGTGAGTAAGAATCAGTGGTAAAGAAACAATAGAAAATATGAAAAAAGGGTAAAAAATTAATCCTGATGTAACATATTTGTGATATCAAAGATTTAGTGTTTTTTCCTTTCTTATACATAAAATATAATATTTAGAGAAAATATATAGCAAAATGATTTTTGTAGTAACATAAGTAATATTTTCAAGTGACAATATTGCAGGAATGTCTCTTACAGACTTTGCAATTTGTACATTTTAATTTGTAGCCCCACCTACTTGGGAAACTGAGGCAGGGGAATTGCGGGAGCCCAGGAGTTTGAGGTAGCTTGGCCAACATAGCGAGACTACATCTCTTAAACACATATATAAAGATATTTAAAAGTTAATTTACTCATGTTCATAACTAGTATTTCCTTGAGAGCTTTGAAAATAATAAAGAAATAATGGATCTCAGACAAAAATTCTTTAAAATGTGTAACCACAGACACAAGAGAATTACAGTCATCATTTAGATAAAAGTTCTTTTTAAAATTATTTGTACTTGTAAAAAATTTAGCCAAAGACTTTACTACTAGTTTATTTCAAAAAGTTTTAGAACTGTTTTCCAATAAAAGATATGTATCCTAGATTTAACTGTTCAAATTGTGCTGCTACAAATATAAATGCACATGTATCACTGTGATATGATGTTTTTAATTATTCTGGAAAAATATGTAGAAGGGGGATAGCTGAGTTGAATGGGCCTTCTGCTTCTAGGACTTTGAGGAATCTTCATGCTGATTTCAGCAGTGACTGTCTACACTTCTACCAACAATGGAAAGAGGTTCCTTTCTCCCCTACACCCCCTCCAGCATTTGTTACTGGTTGATTTCCTGATGACAGCCATTCTTTTCTGAGTGAAATGAAATGTCAGTGTCATTTTAATTTGTATCTATTGAATGACCAGTGATGTTTGAACATTTTTTCATATATTTATTTACCATTTTCACTACTTCTGAAAAGTATGATTTCATCTCAGATGCCCATTTTTTGATTTGGTCTTTGAATTTGGGGAATCTGATTTTTTTCAGTTTTTTATATTATATATTCTAGATATAAATCCCTTACCTGAGGCAAAACTGGCTACAATTTTTTTCCCAATCTGTGGGATGTATTTTCACTCTGTTGGTGATTTATTTTGTTGTATAAAAGCTTTTTAATAAGATGAGATTGTAGTTGTTGATTCTTTGAAGTATTTCCTTTGCAATCTGAGTTTGGAAACAACCCAAGTGGCCATCAACTGAGTAATAGAGAAAAAAGATGTGGCCTTTTTATACAATGGAGTACTATTCATCCACAAAAAAGGATAAACTTGAGATTTTTATAGGTAAATGGTTGCAACTTGAGGCCATACTCATCAACAAAATAAGTCAGACTCACATGTGTAAACCTTGTATTGTCTCCCTGGTGTGAGAAACTGAAAGAGTAAATAAGGTCCAAAATGTGATATATTGTGAAATGGGAAGAAACTATTCAAAAGTAAAGATGAAGTAATGTGGGGGAAGGGGGTAAGTAAAGAAGGAAAAGGGAAAAAGATATAAGATAGTTTATACCAGTTTCTCTTAGCTCATTCAAAACACAGGTTTGTGTTAATATTGTTTGGAGAACTTTTTATGTCCACATGTTGTACTCTTAACTACTTTGACAAGAACAATACAAAAAGTGTTAACTGTTGTTACTCTCCTATTATTTTTTTTTGAATTTTCATTTTATATTTTTTTCATAAAAAGATATATAATGCCTATTTATACTCAGTAAAATGCATAAAACTAAAATGTTACCTTTCATTGTGGTTTTTGTCTGTTGTCCTAATAAGAAGACAAATGTCTGCCACTTGGAAAACTACTGCTACCAGATAGTTACTAAATATGACATTTTAAAGCATTCTATTTTCATTCTTATCTTACAATGATTAAATTTTATTATTATCATATACACTGATACAGAAATCTTATGTATATGCATTAAATAGTTCAATGCATTTGGAGCAAAATCTGAATTACTGCAATCTAAGCATTTTAGAGTCACACAGCTGTTGGTATTTTGTTAAGTAGAAAACATGAATCAAATAAAATGAAAGCAATGTATAACTTTCCAAATTATTCTTTGGAGGTTATGCTCTTGATTTTGTATAAGCAAAATATCTTGAATTAGACATGCAGTGTAATCAACAGGTCTCTTAATGTGTCATGGTTTTCCATAAGGTTCTTCCCTTTGTTTGCACAGCTGCTTTCTAGAAATCTGTGTATCACATAGCACTTAAATTATTGTCACTGCTTTTTTAAACCCAGTGATCACTTTGACAAAGAAAGTCACATTGTAAAAGTTTTTGATCCTATGAAAATTTGGTACATTATTTCATTAGCATTGTTAGTTTCAATTTTCATAGAGACATGATGCTTGAATTGTTCAATATACTGTAAAACTGTAACTTTTTTAACAAGAAAAATGTTTATCTAAACTTTAGCTCAGAGAATATAGTTTCCACATTTTAGAGAATATTTTCCTTCAATAAGATTTTTAGGAGCATTTGATAAAGAAATTGATTTGCTGAATAATTTGTTGACTAAAATATCTCAAACATCTCAAAAAGCTATGTTGGCTCTTAAAATTGGTAGCTTAATGATACAGATTTAATAGCAAATTGCTTAATTAATCCATATGCATATAATTTCTATTAAACACATTAAAGGAAAAATTTTTGGGTTAACAAAAAAGCTACTGATTAACAGGCACTTTTTTCCTGGGTAGGGAGTTAACGGTTTAACATTGTAGTGGTTTCACTTCTCTGCTTGACTGGCTTCTCTATTACCCTCAAGACTAAGATTGACATTTTTCAAAACTACAGACAGAGCCCTTCTTCACCTTTTCCAACTTCATCTTTGATCATCACCAGCTCCTCTTCTAATAACTAATGTTACTGACACAGTGAATTTCTCTCTGTCCTCAAATATTTTACATTCTTTTACAGCTTGTGACTTTTCACTGGATGACATTTCCCAATTCTTCAATGGTAACATAATGCTTCAAAAATTCAGTATGTAGGTCACTCCTCTTTGAAGTCTCTCTGGACTTGCCAGGTGATGAGAATGTAGCACCTTTTAAAAGTCTAAGAATGTGAAAATGCAGAATTTTTGAATATACATGCACACACACAGCACACATACACACTCCAAAAGTTTTATTAGTACATTTGTATGTTGAACAACTTAAAAAATGAATGTAGTAGTTATTAACAGACATAGTATTTTCTTTGGTGTCTGTCATGACATAGATATCTCATACTAACTTTATTAGGGCTCTTCTTATATGCTCTCATACCATATGAACAAAAACTTTGAACATAAAATCTTGACTAAAATTATCATGTTGGGTGGACTTGAGACAAATTGTCAGGTATGATGAATTATTTAAAGCAAATGACTCAGGGAAAATGTTTGTATTGTACACAACTAATGGTAGCCATTATATATAATGATCACTTACACAGTAACAAAAGATAAACATCAATTGAAGTATAGATAAATAAAAATCACAGCAATTAACAGCAGAGAAATATAGGGAGCTAAAAATTGCTTATATTCAGGATGTGAGTATTAACAGGACATGAGGTAGCCTGGTATGGTGGCACATGCCTGTAAGCCCAGTACTTGGGAGGCTGAGGCAAGAGGATTTTTGTGAGTTTAAGGCCAACCTGGGCTGCATAGTGAGTTTACAGCCAGACTGAACTATACAGTGAGACTCTGTCTCAAAATAAATAAATAAAGACAGGACATGAGCTCCAAAAAGGAGATATTTAAAGTATTCTAGAGCCAGTGTATCCTATGTGGCTGTCACTTGTGTTATACTGATGATAATAATGTTTTAAAAAACGTTCTTAGAGGATAAATTGAAAACATGTAAAAAGGTCCTAAAATATAATTTTTGTTCTTATCATTGTTAGAAAGTTATCAAAAGGAAGGAAAGAGGCACAGAAGTACTGTTTAGGATAACAATCTTCAAAGCTACTTTAACTAACAGTATTTGGTAAAATTATGGGCCATGAGTATTGATTCAAATTATGTTTGATAAGAATATTTAATGACAAAATATTCATGTTATTTCATTAAGCAAAATCAGTATATCATATTCATAAAAACAGACAATATGTTATTTACAGTTTTGTTCTATTAAACCATCAATGAATATATTCTTATAAATCTTTCTATGAGTACATGCTTCATCTTTTATTTGATAGGTATTAGGTTAGATCATATATGTATATAGAATTTTTAATATTAGTTATGTTCCAAACTTCTATTTTATAATTCCCAATAGTATTTTATGAGAGCTTACATTTCTTCAACTCCTTGCCAATGCTTAGTATGCTTAACCTTTTTGTTTGCAGTACTGAGGATTAAACTTGGGTCACACACTTGGCAGGCAGGTGCTTACCACTGAGTTATACCACGAGCCCAGGCCAGCATTTTCAATTCAGCCACTCCTGTAGGTTTTCAGTGGCACATCATGTGGTTTTAATTTAAAGTATTTTACTAATCTTGCATGCTTATTTCCTGATAACATTATCTTTGAAGAGCTATTCAAATATTTTTTACATATTTTATTTGATTGTTTACTTAATGGACTTATAATGTTGTGCATATTCATCATATGAGTCTTTTACCAGATATATACTTCACAAATATGCATGCTTTTCTCTAAGGTTTATATTTTATCTTTTTACTTTTGTAAACTTATGGAGAGCATTTTCATGGATTTCAATTCACTCATTGTCTTATTGATTCTACTACTGGTACCACATTTAAAAGAGGTGGCATATATGTATATATAATGGAATATTGTTCACCACAACACTAAATATGATTTTATTTTGTAAAAATATGAATAGAACTGGAGGACATTATATAAAGTGAAATAAGGCAGGTATAGAAACACAAGTACTCTATATTCTCATAGTTGAAAAGTAAAATTTGGTCTCATAGAGGTGGACAGTACAATAGTGTTTACCAGTGCTGGGGTAGGGAAATCAGAAAAAGGGTGGTTATTGGGCATAGGCTACAAGGTTGAGAGGAATAGCAATTCCACCCCCACACTCACTCCTTACTGTGCATTGAACCCAAAGCCTCATTCATATTAGCTTGGTCCTCTAAATTTAGGCTGTATACCAAGACCATTTTACTTTTTTATAGACAGGGTATAAGTTGACAAGGCTAGCCTAAAACTTTCAACCTTACATTACCATTCTGAATAACTGGGATTGCATGCATACATCTTGGATAAGAGGAAGAATTTTTAATGTTCAATAGTAAATAATCATGACTAATCGTTAGTGACAATAAATTATACATTCTGAAATAGCTTCAAGGATCTTGCATGCCCCTCACCAGTTAAGAACTGTTTGAAGTGATGGATATAATAATAAACCCATCTATTATACTTTTATGCATGTAGCAAAATATAATATTGTTCCTGATAAATATATACAATTATTATTTTTTCATTAAAAATGAAAAATTAAAAAGTTAATGTCATCTCCATATTATAAAAAATTTCTTCTATATTTTCTTCCAGAAATTTTATCATTTTAGGTTTTATGTTAGATCCGTGATTTCCTTATGAATTGATTTTTGTGTATATAGATAAAATTTCATTTAAAAATGTAATTGTAGCTCAATTAGGGTGAGACTAACAAGTAAAAATTAAGCGTACTTAGGGTATTCAATGTCATGTTATGATATACATATGTTGTGAAATGAATTTCATAAAACAGCTTATTTATTGTCTGACATAGTTACCAATGCGTGTGTATGTGTGTGTGTGTGTGTGTGTGGTGAAAACATTTGGGACCTGATGTCTTAGCCAATATAAAATTTACAATAAATCCATTATCACTAACATGGTATCCTTTTACCAATATCACCTCTGTTCCTTCACATTGTAACTCTTTATTCACATTATGGTATTCTCTTTGAATATGGAATCCACTTTTTAAGATACTGAATATTAATGAAGCTTTGAATATTTGTCTTCCTGTGTTTAGGTTATTTTAAAAGTCTTGTAGGTTCAGCCATGTCATTTCAAACACATTTACTTCTTATTTAGGAGGAAGAGTATTCCATTACCCATGTATAAACACTTAATGTTTTATTTTATTTGTTGACTGATACTTAGCAGTTATGAATTATGCAGCAGTTAACAGAAGAGTCAGATGTGTCTGAAGACATATACTTATTTCAATAGCAGCAACTGTGTCCCCAGAAATGGAATTATTGGATCATACTTTGATTCCATTTTTAGTTTTGTGAAGTACCATCGTACTGTTTTCCAAAAGAAGTGCACTAATTTTCATTTTTCCAGAATTTTGTATAATTTCCTTTTTCTCTACATCCTCACTACTATTTATTAGGATTCAAGTTTTTACAGTGGCCACTCTAACAAGTGTGAGATAATCTCTCATGATTTTAGCTTGCATTTTCCCAAAAATGAGAGATACTGAATGGTTTTCATATTCTATTCTGTTTTCATATTCTTTTCCAAGGAAATATATGTTAAAATATTTTATTCTTTTTCATTTGATTGCTGTGTTGCTATTTGGTTCTTTATATACTGCAGATACATAGTTTGTAAGTATTTTCTCCAGTCTGTGGGTTGACTCTTTTCTTTGTTAATTGTTTTATTTGATGTGCTAAATTCATATCTGTTTGTAAAGCTTTGCTTTGTTGTCTATGTTTCTGAAGTTCTAGCCAAAAAATTTTCCAAGAGCAATGCCATTTAGCACCTCTTATTTTTCTACTAGTTTGCATGTTACTCTCAGTTAATAGTTTCAAGTTAAAGCTTTTGGTTTCATTAACTGTGAGTTTAATTTTTGTGTATGCTGTAAGATAAGGGTCAATTTCATTCCTCTGCTTGTGGCTATCCAATTTTCCAGCACCAATTACTGGTGTTCTTTACCCCTAGGATAGTTTTGCCAACCTAGCTCAAATAATTTAATTTTAAATACTTGAATTCATTTCTGATCCTTTAATAGTCCTCCATTGGTTGATGTCTCTTTTGATACAAGTATCATGTGCTGTTTTATTTACAATAGCTTTATAACATATTTTGATCCCAGGGAGTGTAACAACCCCCTTTAGCTCTTTTTACTTAAAATTGCTTTGTTTATATATTCGAATCTTTAAAAATGTCAGGATTATTGTCCTGTATTTCTGTAGAAATCAATGTGAAATTTTAATATTGAATTTAGAGATCACTTTTGTTATCTTGAATATTTTAACAATATAAACTCTCCCAATTCATTAACATAGCATATTTTTACAATTCTTTATGTCTTCTTTTGTTTCACTAGTGTGTGCCTTTTTTTTTTTTTTTTGTGCCAGGGATAGAGCTCATAACCTCGCACTTGCATCGCTGAGCTAAACCTCTGGCCCAGTGAATGCTTTTAGTTATAGAGATCTTTTATATTTACTTTTATATTTACTTTATTTTTTATTTTTAATTTTTATTTTTTGGTACTGGGAATCTAATTCATGAGCTTGCACTTTTCAGGTAGGTGCTTATGACACTAAGCTAAATCCTTGGCCCCAAACTTCTCAATATGCTTGATGCTGTTATAAATGGGATTCTTTTCTTAATTTCTTTTTTGCATAGTTCACTGTTACTGAACAGAAATGTCACTGACTTTTGCATAATGCTTTTGGAACCTGTAACTTTATTGAATTTGTATATTAGTTCTAACAGTTTTCTGGTGAAGTCTTTAGTGATTGTTTTAAAAATAAGATCCTGTAATTGGCAAGCTGTCATACTTCTTCCTTTCCTATATAGAAACCTCTTCTTTCTTTTTCTGGCCTTACCACTTTGACCAGTACTCTTGAGTTTTAAGTTATGAGATACTGGAAGTATATCTTTGTCTTGTTTTTGATTTTGCAGGGAAAGCTTTCATTTTTTGGTCTTTAGTATGATCTTAGCTGTAGACCTATTAGATAGGGCCTTTATAGTGTTGAGATTAATCCATTTTATGGTTGTTTCCTGTAGAGCATTTAGGTAGAAATTGTAATTAATTTGTGGATTACTCTGTGTAATATGCATATAGAGATAGTAAGCATATAGGGATAATTATTTTCTGCTCTTCAAATAGTCTCTTTTTAATTTATTCCTGCATTACCTTGGCAGCCAGATCTTCCTAAATGATAATAGATTGAAATTGCAATAGTGTATATGCATATCTATTAACAACTTATAATACAAATAGCTCATATTCCAGTAGCGTCTAAATAATTTTCCTTTGTTTTGGTTTTTAGTTTCTTTTTTTCTTAGTGTATTTTTGCCATACATTCATTCTGGGATTATAGATAGATAGATAGGTAGATAGATAGATAGAAATATAGATATCCATAAAAGTTGTCTTTTCTTAATTTGCTGAGTTTTAATGAGAAATAGATGTTGGATTTTACTGTGCCACTTTTAAAAACATCTATGAACATTTTTTGTTGAATTATCAATTTGAAAGATTCTAGTGTTTCCTAATTAAAAAAATCATTGCCTTGTTTGAATAATATCAACTTGCTTAAATTTGATTATTTTTTATTTTACCATAAAAGTTTTCTATTTTACTGTAGAATTTCTGCATATGAAATGCTATTATTCCATAATTTCTCCTTTAATTTTGAATTGCCTGTGTCACATTTAAGTATCAAAATTATATACAACAGGTACATAGAACAAATTGAAAATCTTCCTATATTCATCAGAAGAAAGTCATATAACAAACATTCACTTACAGAAAGTTTGAAACAACTTGACTAAAAAATTGGGTTACTGAGAATATTTGAATTATTCCATAGTGGAATTCATTTATTTCTATACATATTCATTTATATTTCTACAATTTCTCTGGCTATCTATAAAACCTATGTAGTTTCAGTAAAATGTATTGTTTGAAATGGAAGTGTCATTTGCTAACTAAGCCTAAAAATGGGAAACATTCAGAAATGTTATTTTTCTCTGGTTTTTGTCTCAGGAGGACTCCTGTTAGTTCTATTTGTTTTGAATTCTGTTATTCCTATTTATATGATAGTGGGACTTCAACACTGCATTCTCTCTCTCTCTCTCTCTCTGAATTTTTAAAAAAGTTTTCATTGCATCTGTGTGCCAGATCTTCTTGGTTCGTCCTTTAAAGTTTCACCTTTCAAAGCAATTTTGTTTTAGATGTGTCTTTTCAAATTAACATCAAGTTATATATTTTTGCACTTTTTATGGAAGTAAAGGAATCTACAAAAAAAAAAAAAAGGTAAGTGCTAGCGCTCCAACAGTCATTACCCAGGTCTGGAAGCAAAATATTACTGTAATTTGGAAGCCCCAATTTGTCTTCTTTTAATTTCTACCTTGGTAAATGTACTATTTTATTGACTATTAACACTATGATATCTATTTGTTTAATCAGCATGATCTAATCTTGCACAATCATACATTAAATCACAAAGTAGATTTTGTGTTTATACTTTTTTGTTTCAACAATTTCTATGTGAGCTGCCCCTGTGTAGTTGCATGATACAATATTTTTCATTCATTTTTGTTGGTGGTTGATATGCCTTTCAATAAGTATATCACAATTTATTATTTGCTATTTATTAACAGTTGAGTCATGTTTGGAGTTAAAAATAATGTTTCAAAAGAAAATTGTAATGCAGGTATTTTTGCTCAAATGTTTATGCTTTGCATGCATATTATTTCTCTTATTAGTATTAGTAATAATACAAGCTTGATTAATGAAAAGATCGTGGGTGTTCTGCAAATTGATTTTGTGGAATTAAAAGTATACCATTAGTATATGAGATTTATATTTAATATTCTCAGTAATTACTGATTCTTCAGTTTCTCTTGTTCCATTGCATTCCCATAATATATAGTAGTATCTGCCTATTTAAAGATGCAATTCACTGATTTCTTATTAGACTGAGTACTTTTATTTTTCATATATCTGTTAATCAATTAGATGGCATCACTGTGAAGTGGTTGTTTATATGCTTTTCTCATATGTGTAATATTTTTATCTCTTTTTCTTAATATTATGTAAAACTTTTTTGAGTGAGAATGAGTCTTTTGATAGGTATATGTATTTGTATTATAAATATTTTTCAAATTCTTTTATATTTATTTTTTCTAAATTTGTTGTTTTTGATACATAGGAGTTATTGATTTAATTTATCATTTTAATGATTACTTTTCTTTCTGCTGTTTAAGAAATCTTTTAATTTCCCAAAGTCCAAAAGTTGTTTTACCTTGTAGTCTGTCTTAAGGTATCATGCAATGTATTGGGGGGTGTGTTAATTTTCTCCCATTTTTATGGCATTAGAGATTACATCTCCCCACATCAAATCCAGCAATTATAAAAAAAGTCTGTGTTTATTATTCTTGCAGACAATATACAAAGTAAGAGAATTCCCGAGGTAAATTTCAGGGTAACCAGCAAGAGTTAGCTCTTCAATATCTGACAGAGGGAAATGGGGAAAGAAATATTGTAGTAAAAACAAAAGAAGATATAAAGGTTACTGTGTTAATATATTAATCTAGAAGATATGTGCCTGTATTACAGACTAAAACAGGACTTCTTCTGAATTCTCTTCACTATTTTGTTAACAGGTATTATTTCCTCAAGAGGAAAAAAATAAAAGAAAAAAAACCCCTTGGAAATTAAAGAGAAGACAGGATAATTTCAAATGGTTACTTCTCCTTCCTCAATCTGACCTGTACCTCAATCTTGAGTCACTTATAGTTTTGGGGAATTAACAGCAATGTTACAAGTTTGAAAGTACTGAATAGTATTTATTTAGGTGTCTATCATCTATGGAATCTAGTCTCTAACAGTTGCTAAATCATTTCTATAAGAAAGCTGCTTTAAGAAAGCCTTCTATATCAGTACAACATGGTACCATTTGAATATTATGATCAACACTTTCTACCATTAAACCACTCTTGCCACCTGGCCAAAACCAATTCATTAACAGAGCAACACAATGCTAAAAAATTAAATCAACTCAATAACCAACCTGTAGCCAAAGTACAATCCTATAGAAATAGTCTGGCAACACCTTCTTTAAACTGTAACCAAGCAGTCCAGAGCTGTTCAGGATTGCCTTCTCCTAAGTCTCAAGTAAAAACTCCACAGAGCCTCAATAATAAGGCTACAAAATCAAGGTTATCCCTCTCTAAATGTTCAGTCAGTCCTACACTACACCACTGGAGAAATTCATTGCATCCTGCTGGGAAAGCCTTGAACTCACCCTTATCATACCGTAAACCTCAGATAACACCTTCATCTGACCTTAACAAGGCATCATCATCATTGGAGTCAAGTCAGGCATGCCTGAGCTCACAATTACCCCTCCCCAAATTTCAGACTACATCTTCAAGCCTAGACTTTCACTGGACATCACCTTTACTACAGTCTAACCAAAAAGTTTCACGTTCGTCATTATCTCATCTTCAGCAGCATGAAGCACCTCTGCTCAATATCATGTGGGCCTCTTCTTTGAGACCCAGTCAGAAAACAAATAGATCAACATTACCTCAACCCAACCCCCAGAAAACATCTCCACTGGATTGTTTTTGGACATCTTTAATGGTTCACAATCGAAGATCTTTGAGCTCACCATCACTTGATAACAAACCTCAGACAAACAACCTTCTTCCGACATCACATTCTTTGGAGTTCATTCATATGGCTTTAAATTCACCACTAGAGGATTCTAGATCTCAAAAAAAGCCTATATTGATCTCTAACCCCAGTGTTCTGAGTTTACCACTATCCCATGTAAAATCAAGGAAATCACCTTTATTGCACTCTGCCCACCGGTCTCAGAGTTTATCAGTGTTCCAGCCTAAATCTCAGGCAGTGCTTACACTTGTTCCTGACTTCCAGATCCTCGGCTTACCCATCTGTCACTCCAAGTTGCAGAATACCACTTCACCAAATGACAAAGACAGAGCCACAGAACTGCTGCCTTCTCATCTCCAACCAAATGCCCCAGTCCAGGCATTATCAAGCACCAAACACTGCATCAAGAGCACAGCTGCTTCTACATGGGACTCCAGACTCCAGAGTAAGAGCAGTTTTGATTTTAGTGCAATGACAGAATCAGGTAAAGAAATTCCATGGATTTTAGATTATGGTCACCCCTGTATTGTGAAAGGTGGAACTATCCCCAACTGTGTAGTAACCAAAATCATCAATTCTCTCTCAAAGACCAGAATCCAAAGGGATCTCTCTAGACAGATTCTCTTTCGAAGGATGAGAGGAAGGCCAAATCCTCATCCTGGTCCTCGCCTATGGTCAGCTTACACAGTTTGTTTATCTTGTGCTTCCTGCATAAAATCTCCATGTAACCATCTCACAGGAAAGAAAGATCCTCATTGTGGAACACTAATTGTCATCCCAACACCTGAGGCCAATTCTGAGGGGAAAATAGAGGTGAAATTACTGCTTGTCCTTACTCTACCAGAGACTCTCTCAGCTTTCCCCAAACCCCTCTCTATGAAAGAAAACCAGCTTGAAGATGTTCCCAATGACAACCTGGAAGAAATGGATACGATATCACAGTTTTTCCCTACATCTGAATCTGGTATCTTCCAAGAGCTCAGAATGAAGAAAACAGGGTTGGCAACATCCTCTGAGAACAGAGTTGTAAGTCAAAAGGCCCAAGCTGTTGATTGGCTGCTTTATGTTAAAAATAATGGCAGCTCACGTTCACAATCCCAGCTCTCAACTCCTCCTTCCTCTTCCACTTCCACGTCCTCTTCCGTTTCCTCTGCCACCCCTTCTCCACCTTCCTCCTCTTCCTCATCTGCCTTACCCTCTGAACCCTTTCCTTCCAAAGACTCTATCCCATATCCTCTCTCAAACTGTGCAGTCACAAAGGTACTTAGGAACCACAAATTGCCTCCAGGGGTCTCCTGGCTTGAGTTCATATGCAGTGAAGATTATCAGCCACTTCCTGGAAAACCAACTAAAGAGCAGTTACCACGTCCCAAAACAAAGCCTGTGAGGAATGCCGCCACAGTAAAAGAGACAAAGGGGTCAACCATGCTGCTCAAGGTTTTCCAAGCACAGTTTCAAAAATGAGAAGCCTTGATTAAATTAATTTCAAATGTCTTTGAAAGCAGGCCTCTTAGTCCTTTGAGACTAGTGTTTGACTTCCTATCATGTTTTGGAATAACCTTAGTAAAATCTGTACCTCTGTATTTTGGTTGATGAAACACCTGCTTAAAGAGAACTATTACTTTTAAATCTATTCACTAGTAATATAAAGGATTGATCATCTAGGAACTAATATATGAATCTTATGTTTTAAACTGGATGCTATTTTAAAGTACCCATTATATAATTACTGTCACATGAATTTGTAGTGGTTACGCAAATGCCTCATTCATCAGGCCCTGCATAGCATTACTCTCATTGTTATTCTCCTTTCCCATAAGTATGATAATGGTCTGAAAGAAAATTCAGCTCATATACACTAGGCGAGAAATATACAGAAAAAAAATCTTTCCCATTATGTATTCTTAGAAAAATTATTCTAGACAATATTATGTAGTCCTAGATCTAATAAGTGTGATGGCCACAAGTACCAGAATATCTCCAACCCATATCAGAACCGGTGTTGGTACAGGCCAGATGAATGCTTTCACAGGGGTGTAGGTCTCTGTGTGATGCCAGGGCAACCCTAGAGGCTATCCCTATCTGTATGAGGATAGTGCCTGTAGTGCCTGAGGTTGGGGGAAGCAGTGGTAGTGATAATTATTTGATTCCCAAGCCTCATGCTAAGCTGGGTAGCAACTGAACCATTCCTACCCTTGGGATCTGTGCAGTCTCATAGTAAAGGTTGTACTCTGTGACGTGGACAAGACTAATGATGATGCAGCAAAAGCACAAATATATCCCACCAGGCTATCCCATCTATTACAAGAGCAGGTCTTCTGATTCTGTCAGTAAGCTCTGAACTAAGTTTAGGCTCTTTGTATTCTACTTGGTATTCTTTTATTGCAATGACTTGCACTAAGCTTTGAGACAAAATCCCTTACTTGCTTTCATGTTCTAATCTCCAGGTGGAGTCTTGCTTCCCTTTCTGCTGTTCCAGGTAGGGTGTGAGGTGGTGGCCATCTTACCTTACTGAGTTTCATAATGCTGGGCTTGGAACCACGTTTCAACTCTAAGCTTTGACTTAATTCGGCTTCCATTCTCCAAGGAAGTATCTCTCAGCTCTTGCATTGCAAAGATTTGGGGGAGGCAAGCTATGAGCAACTTCTTTCCTCTTTCCTGTTACACGAAAACCAGGCAATGTCTCTTCTCACTGGATTTTCTTAGCACTTGTGAAGATAATTTGATGAATAAATAGCTGTTCACATTTATGTGTCTACAAAAGGAAAATTGTTGGGGGATCTATGTTAGTTGCTGTCATATTTGACAGTTCATCATAATCTTTCATTTTTATTTTAGCATAAATACTGCTAACCAGTGCCTCTGGGATACAGTAAGGTTCTTAAGCATGTGCCCACAATATTTTTATAATCACAAAATGTTTTCTTCTTTAACTTTGAAAAGTACATTTAAAAACTCCTGATATATTCTTCAAGATCAGTTGTTTATTGTGTATTAGATTTCTTTCCTCTATTTTTAATATAATTCATCTCAGTTCACTGTTGTTCCTTTTTCTGAATTGTGGAAATCATTGCAAGATACTTTTTGCATCAGCAATTGTTTTATCACTTGTGTTGTTGTCTCCTTCTAGAGTTTTAATAGTGCTCTTGTGTTGTTCCTAGATTCCTTGCATTAATTTAAAATTTATTTTGAGCAAGAGATATTGCTCCAGGTTTCAGATTGCTTTTTTGGTGTATATTTTAAGGAATATTTAGAAAGTCATTTAAAATTCTGCTAAATATTTTTGTCATAGAAAATTTATAAAGATTCATTGACGTGATTTAAAATTGAAATAAACCACTGTCCATCCAGACACTCGCACATCTCTTTCTTCCTCTGCCTCATCTTGGAGAAACCAGATATCCTGCTACTCTTGCTTGCTTTATGCAATCTCTTTTGCTCTTTAGGGAAAACAAATCCCTTCCTCTTTGCTTCGCTTCTTATCAACCCCTTTCTTGAAACAGAGCTTTCTTTTATATTTGTATTTGACAGCAGCAAGGCTTTATCCATACGAAATTGCAGTCAAATATATTGTTGAAATGGCTTTATTTTTCTATGTATAGACCCTTTGGTTCTCAGAGTTGGGAAAGGTATGGAAGCATTTATGAAGATTCTACTTATCTTTTGGCATTTACTGTCTATTCATTTAAAGTTCTGGGGGGAAAAGGAAAGCAATTTGCCTGAGTCTCATCATCCAGTTATTCCTCAAGGGGAGAAAGGATTCCCTTGCCTATCTCTCTACCCATTTCCAGCTCCCTGCAACCTCCCTGGAAAAAAGACAAATGAATCCTTCTCATTTTATCAAATGGAGTTTGTTTAAGCAAAACGATATTTTCTATGAGGAATAATGCTTACAGAATTTGACCTTAGAAAATTATCCCTGTCTAGTCCATATTTAAAGTAAATGAACCAAGAATCTGAATTTGTAATGCAGTGATAACCAGACAGTACCAAAAGAGTTATATAACTTTCCAGGTATAAAAAAATGACATTTTATAAATTAAAAACTTCTCACTGTCTAAGGTAATAGCTCAAAAAACATTATTATAAATCTTATATATTATAATTTCAGAATGAAAAGCATATGTTAGATGTAGGAAGGTAAATCCTGGGAGATTTCTGGAATGTGCAGGTATTCTCTTTGCATGGTTTATAACCTTGATGATATATACTTTTGAAAACTTTAGATAAACTTTCCTATGAGGTAACATGTCTGATAATTTAGTTCTGATATGACAATCTGTTTCTTTGTAAGAATTCAAGTGACTATTATCTGCCAGGTTCTAAATTTTTGTTGGCAACAGAGCTGATGTAAAACTAATATTATTCTAGTTTGGGCTTTGACTTTTATTGAAAATGACTGACACTTAGTGGTACAATATATCATATGACAGATATGAAGGAAAATGATTGTAATTTTCAGTATAAGGACAGAAAGAGTGATGGATTGGATGTCGTTTTGGATTGGAGGCAGCAAATATTTTTCTACAAATATTTGAGAGTAATTATTCTATGGGTTATACAGTCATGTTGCAACTTTTCAGGTCTGCTGTAGCATGAAAGCTGTCATGCAAAATATAAAATATCTAAAATGATTCTGTATGTGTCCCAACAAAACATTATTTACAAAATTTAATAGGTAACATTTGGCATATATATCCTCTGATCTATGTGTTGTTGACTCATGTTCTTGATATTAGGGTTTTTTATATTTTTATTTTTTAATTTTATGGAAGTAAAACAGAATTTCATAACAAAATAATAGGAAAATAATAATAGTTAATGCATTGAGTTTTGTTACCATTAAATCAGCATACAAAATAAGGACTTAAAAAATTCTCCAACTGATATTATCAAAAACATTTCTTTTCAATGAACTAGAGGAAATTAATAGTACAACTGTTGTATTTTTTTCTCCTTGATTTTACATTTTGGGAAATTTGTTTGATGAATAACCATAAGATCCTGGATGGATATTTTTCTCTCATAATTTACAATATGCTCACTTGTTTGTCTTTTGTTTTGTGTTTTGAGTATGTTTTGTATCTTTAATTAGAGAGGAAAAAGCATCAGGATGTTTAAATTCTTTAATTAAAAAGTTAAAGGTGGTATGTTTTAAATTAGCAGTTATAAAATTCATTTCATTAACTTTTAAAATATGCTAACAATTTTTAGCATAATACAGAGAAAGCAAATGGAACACTAAGAGAAATAGTGGAGCACTGGGTGCCATGAAAATCAGCAAATAAACAAGGGAAGACATCCCATTGGTGTGGAAGAATTTGGGGCAGGCTAGTAGACCAGATTCTTCCATTCTTTTCTATTTTAGTCTATTAAGTTTTGCTCTTCTATCACCTTGCTTTCTTTGAAATACATTTTTCAAGGTTTTGAATTTTTTTGTAATAGGTATGATTTTTATTTTCTTCTCTTCCTCTAAATCTCTTCCACTCCTCCTTCTTATTCTTTTGGTCTATTGTGATCTATGCCATATTTTATGAAATAAAAACGTTAGAGTAAAACTGAGGTTAAACATTTTTTTGCTGACATCTTCATTTCTTTGGAAATAATTCATGAGTTTGTCTTCTCTTATAATGTCAAATTACAATTTTAAAAGTCTCTTTCCACTAGTTGAAGAAAAGCTCATTCTTCTCCTGTTTCTTTCTTTTCCATAAAGTCCATAAGTTAGTGACTTTCTTCTACAGAGCACTGGTACTCTGGTACTGGTTTTCACATTGACAAAAGCATAAGGTCATTAGAAAATAACATCTCTTTTTTTATTTAAAAAGAAAAAAACAGAAAAAGGATAGAAATATTACAGAATTTCAAGAAAAGGAGATAAACAGTAAGAAATACCTAGCTGATGAATTACATTTTGTTCTTTTAGAAATAGTTGTTGAAGTTACAAAATTAAAGCACACAGTGGACACTCAAGCAGTGACACTGCAAACAGATCTGTTCAACAATCCAACAAGAACCTAGAAATATGGTTATCAATCCCACACACCTAAACATACATGCAGCTATATCTTTTATAGCGTCTCCTACTTCCTCCTTTTTTAAATAGCAATTATACATTTTAAAAATTCTATTTAAAGAGAAGAAAAAAAGCAAAACAGAAAAAAGGGTAGCAACAATACAGAATTCTAAAAGAAATAAAGAAAAAGAAAGAAAAAACAATCAATGAGAAAAAGCCCCACCAAGAAATCAATAGTTTATAAATTACATATTGTCATCCTGGGATGTAGCTGTTCAAGTTACAGAGTTAAAGGGTACATAATAAACATTCAAACAGTCAGACTGCAAACAGTTCTGCTCAAAGATCCAACAAAGATTCAGCAATATGGTCATCTATTTTACAAACTCAAACATACATGCGGTTATATCCCTTAGAGCACTTTCTTTTCCTCTCTTTTTTACAATAGCAATTACACATTTTGGTTTATTACATTTGTAGTTCTTATTTACTTTTTACACTAGAGACACAATATGATATTTGTAAATATGATTCTTATTCATTTCACTAATGAGGGTAGTCTCAAATTGTCTCCATTTACCTATGAAGGCCTTAAGATCATCCTTTTTTATAGCTGAGTAATATTTCATTGTATAAAAATGCCATATCTTTTTCATCCACTCTGCAGTTGATGGGCATCTTGGTTGTTTCCAGGATTTAGCTATCACAAATTGTGCAGCTATGAATATGGGTGCACATATATCACTGTGATATGAACTTTTCAGTTCTTTGGGGAAAATACCCAGGAGGGGAATAGCTGGTTTGAATGGGGCTTCCAATCCTAGTCTTCTGAGAATTCTCCATGTGGATTTCCATAATGGTTACACCAGTCTACATTCCCACCAACAGTGGAGCAGTGTTCTTTTTTCCACAAGGCCTCATCAACATTTGTTCTCAATTAATTTCTTGATGGCAGCTATTCTTTCCTGAGTGAGGTGGAATCTCAATGTTGTTTTAATTTGTATTTCTCAAATGACCAGTGATGGCGAACGTTTCTTTATGTATTTATTTGCCATTTGTATACCTTTCTCTGAGAACTGTGTGTTCATCTCAGATACCCATTTTTGGAGAGGGTCTTTGAATTTGGAGAGCTTGATGTTTTTCAATTCTTTATATGTTCTAGGCACAAGTCCTTTGTCTCGGGGTTGCTTGCTAAAATTCCTTCCCACTGTGTTTGTTTTCTTTTCACTCTGTTGGTGATTTCTACTGAAGTACAGAAACTTTTCAATAATATGAGATCCCATTTGTTGATTGTTTGAAGTGTTTCCCATGCAGTTTGAGTTTTGTTCATGAATTCTCTGCCTACCCCTATATCTCCAAAACTTCTACCTACCTTGTCTTCCAGTAGATTTAGTGTTTCTGTTTTAATACTTAGGTCTTTGATCCATTTCGACTTTAGTTTTGTGCATGGTGATAGGCTTGGATGTAGTTTCAGACTTTGGCATATAGAGAGCCAATTTTTCCAACACCATTTATTAAAGAGACTATCCTTCTTCCAGTGGACATATTTATTCCCTTTGTCAAATATCAGGTGGCTGAGTCTCTTTGTAGTTGTGCTCACATCTTCTAATCTGTTCCATTGAATCTCAGTTTATTTCTTTACCAGTACCAAGCTGATTTTATCACTGTAGCTTTATAGTACTGTTTCAAGTTAGGAATTGAGATGCCTCCTGCCTTGCTTTTGTTGCCTAGAATTTCCTTTGCTATTCTAGGTTTCTTCTGATTCCAAATGAATTTTCGGAATGTTTTCTCTAGATCTGTGAGGTATTTAATGGTATTTTGGTTGGGATTGCATTAAATCTGTATAACAGTTTTGGGAGCATGGCCATTTTCACAATGTTGGTTCTTCCTAAACAAGAGCAAGGAATGTCCTTCCATTTTCTAATATCCACTTCAATCTCCTTTTTCAGTGTAGTATAATTTTCAGCATTTGGGTCTTTTACATTTTTAGTTAGGTTGATTCCTAAGTATTTTATTTTTTACATGTAATTGTAAAGGGTGATATTTCCATGATTTCTGTGTCATTGAGTTTTTTGTTTGTGTACAGGAATGCTACTGATTTTTGAGCATTGACTTTGTATCCAGCTACACTGCTGAACTTGTTTATTACCTCTAGAAGTCTTTTAATGGAGATTTTTGGGTCTTCTATATAGAGTATCACGTCATCTGTAAATAGTGATAATTTAACTTCTTCCTTTCCCATCTTTCTTCCTTTTATTTCTCTCTCTTGTCTGATTGCCCTGGCTAGTGTTTCCAGAACTGTATTGAAAAGGAGTGGTGATAGTGGACATCCTTTTCTTGTTCCTGATTTTAAAGTGAAAGCTTTTAGTTCTTGTCCACTTAATATAATGTTGGCTGTTGGTTTGTCATAGATGGCCTTTATAAGGTTGAGGTAGATGCCGTGTATTCCGAGTTTCTGAAGGGTTTTTATCATGAACATGTGTTGGACTTTGTTGAAAGCTTTTTCTGCATCTATTGAGATGACCATGTAGTTTTTATTTTTGGCTTTGTTGATGTGGTGTATTACATTTTTTGATTTGCATATGTTAAACCATCCCTGCATTCCTGGAATGAACTCCACTTGGTCATGATGTATAATCTTCTTGATGATTTGCTGCATTCTATTTGCCAGTATTTTGTTGAGAATCTTTGCATCAATATTCTTTAGTGAAATTGGCCTATAGTTCTCTTTTTTTTGGTTGGATCTTTCTCTGGTTTTGGTATCAGAGTAATACTTGCCTCCAGGAATGATTTGGGCGGATTGCTTTTTTCTCAATTTCATTGAAGAGTTTAAGGAGTACTGGCATCAAATCTTCTCTAAATTTCTTGTAGAATTCAGCTGTGAATCCATCAGGACCTGGGCTTTTCTTTGTTGGTAAGTTTTTAATTACATTTTCAATTTCAATAGCTGATAGTGGGCTGTTCAAAATTGCTATATCTTCTTGGTTGAGCTTTGGTAGTTCATATGTTTCTAGAAATCTGTGTATTTCCTCTGTGTTTTCCACTCTATGTTAGTGGAGATTTTCAAAGTAGGTATTCATGATCTTTTGAATTTCCATGGTATCTGCAGTAATTTCTCCCTTTTCAGTTCTTATTGCATGAATTTGGGTTTTTTCTTTCTTTCTCTTGATAAGGTTAGCTAGGGGTTTGTCAATTTTGTTTATCCTCTCAAAAAATCAGCTTTTGATTCATTAATTCTTTGTGTTGTTTTTTTAGTTTCAATTGCATTGATTTCTACTCTAATCTTGACAATTTCCTCTCTTCTATGGGCTTTTGGTTTAGCTTGCTCTTCTTTTTCTAGAAGCTTGAGATGGAGCATTAGGTGGTTTATTTGTGCTCATTCTGTTTTCTTAATATGACAATTTATTGCTATATATTTCCCTCTTAAGACCCCTTTCATTGCATCCCACAGATTACAGTATGTTGTTCCTATATTTTCATTGAATTGTAGGTATTGCTTTATTTCTTCTTTAATTTCATTTTTAGCCCACTGGTTGTTCAAAAGGCTGTTATTTAATTTCCATGTATTTATGCAGGTTTTACAATTTCTTTTGCCCATTAATTTCCAATTTCAGTGCACTATGGTCAGATATTATGCATGGGATGATTTCAATACCTTTGCATTTACTTAAGAATGTTTTATATAATAATATATGGTCTATTTTGGAAAATGTCCCATGTGCAGCTGGGAAGAATGTGTATTCTGATGTGGTTGGGTGGAACACTCTGTAAACGTCTACTATATCCAATTGCTCACAGGTATGATTCAGTTATGTTGTTTCTTTGCTGACTTTTTGTGTAGTTGATCTATCTCTTTGTGAAAATAGGCTGTTAAGATCTCCTGTTATAATTGTGTTCTTGTTTATTTGGTTTTTCATGCCCATTAGTATCTATCTTATATAGTTGGGTGCTCCTGTATTTGGCGCATATATATTTATAATTGTTAGTTCTTCCTCTTGAATTTTACTACTAACAAGTATGTAGTGGCCTTCTCTATCTCTTTTAATCATTTTAGGTTTGAAAGTTCATGTTGTCTGCAAATAGAATGACTACCCCTGTTTTTTTCTGGGTTCCTGTTGCATGGAATATTGTTTTTCATCCTTTGACTTTTAATGTATGAGTTTCCTTTGGGGTCAGATGTATTTCTTGTATACAGCATATTGTGGGATCCTGTTTCTTGATCCATTCTGTTGATCTATTTCTTTTTATAGGTGAATTGAGGCCAGTTATATTTATGGATATCACTGATATGTATGCGCTTGACTTTGCCATCTTATATTCCAGTTGTGTGTTTCTGCTTTTCCCCTTATTTGATTCCTTATCCTGCCTGGTGGTTTCTTTCTGTTGTTGTTTTGGGGATTGTGGTAATTTTATCTCTGTCTAGTATGTCTTTTAGTACTCTTTCTAGGTTTGGCTTGGTGGACATGAATTTCCTCAGTTGTTCTTTGTCATGGAAGTATCTTGTTTCTCCATTAAATTTGAAATGAAAGTTTTGTGGGTACATCAGTCTGGGTTGAAGGTTGTTTTCTTTCAGGGCTTGAAATACCTCACTCCAAACTCTTCTTAACTTGAGGGTTTGTGTCAAAAAGTGTGCCATGATTCTAATGGGCTTTACTTGATAGGTGAGTTGTGTCTTTTCTCTGAAAGCTTTTAATATTCTGTTTTTATGCTGTATGTTTGACATCTTAATTATTATGTGTCTAGGTGTGGATTTATGTTGAGTGTGACTGTTTGATGTTCTATATGCCTCAGTTATCTGCATATCAGATTCTTTCCCCATGTTTGGGAATTTTTCTGCTATTATTTCTGTAAATACTTTACATATGTCATTTGCCTGGATTCCTTTATCTTCGCCAATGCCCATTATTATTATATTGTTACTCTTGGCATCATCATGAAGCTTCTGGACTGTCATTTCATGCTGCTTTGTTATTTTTAAAGGTTCTATCCTTTCCTCATCACTAGTTGTGATCCTGTCCTCAAGGTCTTAAATCCTATCCTCTGCTTCCTTTGGGTGGTTTTTCATGCTTTCAATATAATTTTTTGTTTCTTGGATGTCTCTTTGAGTTTTTTTTTCATGAATTCTGCTTGTTTTCTATATTGTTCATTCAAAGGTTCATTCAATTTCCCATGCTCATGTTCTTTTTTCTCTATTTCTTCTTTAGCTGCATTCAACAACTCCTTTACTAAAGTTGTTATTTCTATCTTTACATGGGAGAGTACTTCTAATTTGATTTCCTCTATAGCCTGATGGAGTTGTTTTTTTATTTCACTTGCTATTTTTTCAGAGATTCCCAGTGTGTTACTTTTTGGGTCCTCTATTTCAATGTCTCCTATACTTGCTTCTGGTGAACTATATGTTTGAAACTGCATTTTGCTTTTTTGTTTTGTCATTTTCAGTTTGCCTGATGTTTTCTATGTGTAGGAGGAGATCACACACACTCTTTTCAGACTCACCAAAGTCTTACAGTTAGTTGGAGGGGGTTTTACTACTGGCCCTATTTATCCACTGTACACCGCTATTTTAGGAACATACTCACCACACTGATACAGTTAATCTGCTGTAGTCCAACGTTTGCCACCTGGGAGAAAAGTTCCAAATTTTTTCACACTAACTGGAGCCTGCTGAGGTCTTCTGATGTTCCAGGTGGGAGGGCGAGCCCAGCAGAAGCAGTCTTGGCATTTTTCTGTCTTGGGCGGGCTTTGGAGATGTTCCTAGTGGCAGGGCGGGCCCTCGGGGGAGGTTCCAGGCAGCTTACTCCTGATGTAGGCTTCTGCTAAGTTCCTGGTGGCCGGGCGGGCCCACGGTGCAACTTTACCTCTTTTAATCTTATACATCTAGATCTTTGTACATCTAGATCATTGTACATTTAGCAGGTAAAGTACACATTTACTAGGATCCTTTCATGTTTTTCTCTATAATATCTCTAGATTAAAAATTATTGCTAAATCATCTTCATTTACATAGACATAACTTTCTTTGTGCTTTTGTTTACATTTTAAGTCACTGTGCTATTACTAATGTCATATTCATTGATCCTATGTTCATTTGATAACACCTATGCTAACTACCTCTTGTAGTTAGACTTATTTAGATTAATGAAATATGAAGTCCTAACATTAAAAAAATAAAACCAGGTTTATTTCTTCATTCACTGTGAACATACATTGTTCACTTTACATAAACCACCTTCCAAGAAAACTACAATCCCTGAAAAATCATTTACCTTAATATCTTTCCAGAAAAAAGAAATTGAACTGAAATGCTGTTTTAGGTTATTTATGCTGCAATAAAAAAACACCATATAGAACAGCATAAACTTACTTCTTGTAATTCTGGAAGTTACTGTATTGAAGATCTAGATGGTGATAAGTTCAGCCGAGATTCACATCCTGGTTCATGCAGCACCTTCTGTTTGTGTCCTTACATGGTGGAAGAGGAGCTCTGGCCTTAGCCATTTTTTTCTGAAGGCGTGTTGAACACTTCCATGAGGGATTTACTTTCAAGGTCTAATCACATCCCCAAAGACCAACCTCCCAATGTTATCTCATTGGTTTTGACTTATAAATTTGGTGGGGCACAGACACTAAATCTATGGTAGTGATATTTTCTCAGATCTAAATATTTGTTTTTCTTCCACATTGAAAACATAAAAGATCAGTTTAATGTTCAGGGATAGTGATTATGTGTTCTGCACAGACTCTGCCTCTTTCACTAACTGTATAGCTTTGGCAAGTTGCTTAATTACTGTGAAAATCTGGTCCCTCCTCAAAGTGGGATAATATGTGGTGAGCATCTGGCACCTAGTGCCTGAAATAAATGGTAACATTGTTATGTGTAACACAATTATAGTGGCATTTTAAAATACTTGTCAATCTGCCTTGTGCTTTAGTAACTACAATTTAGTCACATCACTTACCATTTTTAAAAATAATTTAATAATGACCAGAGATTCACAATTCAAGCACCTGCTAATGATTCCTCAACACTCTTATTTCTTTCCACTATCTATGTTTGATTTTGACCATCATCACTGTGTTAGTTTTCTCATTGCTGAGACATTATATCCTACAACCAAAGTTGAAGGAGGACAGGTTTGTTGTAGCTCTCAGTTTATAGACATTTCAGTTCATAGTTGGCTGGCTTCTTGGTATGGTGGCATGGCACAAAGAGAGGCAGTTCATGATGGGCTGATGAAGGCCAAAACAGTAAAGTAGTGAAGCAGCAGCAGTGCTCTTGCTTTCTTTCTGTCCCTTTATATCCACTCAGGCTATCCACCCTTTGGTGAATCTTCCCATTATCCACACCTAGAACTATGCCAAACCATCTGTGAACTAATTTAGTAGTCATATACCCTTAATCAAAGCATCACACTCTTAATTCCAGTATCACACATCCTATATCCAGTCACCTCTGGAAAGACTCACCTATGACTACATGAGGCTTTGGAGAGATATCCAGACATAAACCATAACACACACTCAGGGTAAGACTGTTACTCATTGACCAAGGTCCACACACTAGGTTGCTACGTGAAATCTTCTATAGTCTTGTATATCAAATTCTTTTTCATCATCTATTTTCATAATGTAAAAATGAACTGTGATTTTTTCTAATCAGTGCTTCTTGCAATTCCTCAGATATATCCCATTACCTTCCCATTTTTCACATCTTGCTCAGGCTGATTAATCAAATTTGGAAAAATAAACATCCACATCCTACTATTTCCATATCCTCATCATTACTTGAGTTCAGTGTTATTAGCAATCTATTAACACTGTTGTCTGTGAGCCTAGACCAGTGATTTTTCTCACTTTGTATTTTGGTGTTTCTGGCCAGGATTTCTTTGATATGTATACACATAGAAACGACCAGTTCACTTATTTACAAATTCCACTTCACCAACAAGATTGTAAGAGCCCTAGTATCTAAGCACATTTTCTTTACTACTTCCGTTATTAGTGATTTGTCCTTAGTAAATTCCTTGCAAATGCACATATAAGTGAGTACTTGGTTCTATAAAGGAAGTGGAGAGGAATGAGTTAACAGTATCTTTTACTTAGAGAAAATGACCTTCCTGAAATGTATATTGATTCCTACGAAGAAGAAAATGGGGTGTCCAGATCATACTTTGGAATGAGTTCCTTACTTGCCATACATAACACGAAGTGCTTGCAAAAGTAACACTAAAGTGATAGAATTTTTCACTGAGGATGTGATAATTGCAGTATTTTAGAACATCAGAGTTAACTGGAATATGAGGTGAGCTCAACATACATGGTGAATGTTTAAATTTAAAAATATCCTCCCTTGCTTTGACCACACTTATCCTATTGCTCTTGCCACTTTGTGAAGCAATTTGGGAGGTCTTCATTCATGGTACCCTGTATGATCCAAATGTGGTGAACACTATTGCCAAGTGGCATCCAATAGAAAAGCTGGCTCACAAAAATACTGTTGTATGCCCTTATCCACCTTGTTCATCGACCTGGAACTATGCAGCTTCCCAGTCTTCCTCAAAGTCCAAATGACCAAGAAAGGTAAGGATTTTGAATTGACTAAGATATTGAAGTAGCTGTGACACAGTCACTAAAGAGACCAAAGATGACTTCCAGAAGTACTTCAGAAAGTGGTACGAATGATAGGAAAAGTATATTTGAAGAGAGAGGGAGTATTTTAAGGGGGATTAATGTCAATGAGCTCTTACCCTATTAAATTTTCTAAAATTTATACATTCTTTTTATTCAGATCTTATATAATCACATTTCTCATTCAATTTTTAGGATTTTTTTTTTTATTGGTACTGGGGATTGAACTCATGACCACATGCTTGCAAGGCAGGTGCTTACACCACTGAGCTAAATCCCCAGCCCCTCTCATTCAATTTTTAAAAAGTGAAAATATTTATATGATAAATTCTGTTTTTAAATTTTGAGACCACATTACATTATTTATGATAGAAAGAGATTAACATGTTTAATACGGATTAGCACCACATTATATAATGCTTCATATGCTTATTTATAAGTAAACTTTTTTTAATTTAAAGAGAAAAAAACAAAACAGAAAAAGGGGTATAAACAATACAGAATTTCAGAAAAAAAAAGCAGTAAGAAATCACTAGTTGATAAATTATATATTGTCTTCTTAGACCTAGTTGTTAAAGTTACAAAATTAAAGCATACAAAGTGGACATTCAAACAGACTGCAAAGTTCAATGATCTAGTAACAACTTAGCAACGTGGTTATCAATCCTACACACTGAAACATACATGCAGCCATATCCTCTAGAGCACTTTCTTTTCTTCTTTTTACTTTTTAAGTCCATTATCTGCTTAGTTATATCCTGTTTCAGGTTGCTCAGTACCTTACTGACTTGTTTTGTTGTTATTATATACTTTTAATCACCTTATATAATTCTGTTGCCTTGTTTTTGAGTTTCTTCTCATCCATGATCCATGGATCAGCTTTGGTGGAGTTGGGAGATTTTTGGAGGTATTTTGTTACTTTCTTATCTACTTTTTTTTTTTTTGAAGGTAGCAAAATACAGCAGAATAAGACAGAACAAACCCATGTGACCGCACTGCAATAAAGCTGAGAGCAGGTCACCAGGACACAAGCAATAGGCTCAATAGTACAGCCCATTTTGTTCACATTAGCTGTTCTTTCAATCAAGTAGAGGAAAATGGAAGGAAATATCAAACTTTTAAAAACAGAATATTGAATAAAGCAGTACCATTAATCAAAACTGAGCAAAACAGTGATAAAAATATTTGCTTTCAAAGAGATGGTAGAAGGAAATACCCCTTACTTGCCATGCTGTATACACTAATCCTCCAAAAAGATACTCAGACCGCTGGTGCCTACTTGCTAACAGGGGCGGGGAGGATGGATCAATGTCTGATTCTTAGCCTGCAGGGCCCCAGCTGCTTATCAGGACGGCCCATAGGCTGCCTGTTCTCCCAGTGCCCAAAGTTCCAACATGATGCCAAGCTTAGGAATCGCTGATAGTTCTCTCCCTGGTGTGCCAGTGGCTTGCCAGTCCCCCAGCTGCTCACCAGGGTAATTTCAATAATAATTAGGACAAATGCAAAACCATTTTGATTGGTAGAAAAATCTTTACTGCTCATTATGTTTTTTTATTTTCAAATTTCATTCCATAAAATTTGTCTAATATATAATAAATCTTTAATTCTGAGCAGATCATAGTACTATTGTAGAAATGAATAAAAACTTAACCAGAGAATTTCTAAGCCATTTTTAGACAGTTAGAAAGATATCATGATTATCTTCTCCAGCGTATGGTGTTCCTGAGAGTTGTGCAGTATTCTAATGAAATTGAAAAATGCATGTTATTATCCAAATTATAGCAACTACTAGAAAGGGTTAGGCTAGAATTAGTTTGCACACTGGTAAATATTTTTGCAAATATCTAGAAGTATATAATCTATTAGCCACCCGTGTGTGATTATGAACCATCTGAAAAATGATTAGTGCTATATTTTGAAATTTAAAAACTGAAGGAATACAAAATGTAACATAATGTTATTGTTTTTGTAGGAGTAGCTTTCCTTTAAGTAATACATCACTTTAAGATATTGCTGCTTATTGAAATGTATATTTTGGGCATGCTTATCCTTTCCAGGGCTAAGGATCAGCAAACCACAGATTTGGTTGATATAAAGGGATTTATCTTGTTCAAATAATCTTTTATATACTGATGCAATATTATGAAGAGTTTGATTTTTTTTTTTATTTTGAAGGTAGTAAATACACAGAACAAGATGAAACAAAGCCAATTGAGACAGTGCAGTGAAATTGGTCCAGAACTTCACAGCAGATTACCGGGATAACCCGATTAGTTGTCTAGTCAATTAAGTATAGCAAAATCAAACTAAAGACAGAACATTGTAAAACCAATCAAAAAAGAATATTGAATAGAGTAAAGCAATTAATCATAATGAAACAAAACTGAAAACACTTGCTTTCAAACAGAACATAGAGGAGACCCCCCCCCCCATATTTGCTATATTGCATACAGTCATCCTCCCAAGAGATGCTCAGACCTCTGTCCCCAGTTGCTAAGGGGAGGGTTTTGGGATGTTGACTTCCAAGCCCGCGCACCAGTAGGCTCACAGGAGACACTACTGGGTCTCCTCCTGGCTCATGCAAGAGGAAGGCGCTTACCAAGAGGGCAAGCGAATTGCTGGTTTCTTTAGCCACCTGGGTTCCACCATGGTCTTAGCCGGATCCGAGTTTGAATATTTTATCTGGATATGTAGCAATACTTATGTACTTATAATGGGTAATTAAGTTGAAATATTTATGTTTAATTATAATTATGTTATTTCTAATTTACAAATAAGTGTGGATAAATTTAAATTAAAAATGAAAACACATCTCTCTGCACTATAAATGGAGATGCAGAAACTTTATGACTCAGAATATTAAAGTAATGCAGTTTTACCAAAAATTGATAAGCAATATCAATTGCTATGCTGCATCAGGACAACACACAAAGAGCTTTTTGTATGATGTTTAAAACTAAATATAGTTAGCAATAATAGAAGACATTTTCAGCAAATATACATCATTAGTCAAAAAGAGTCAGTAGTATTCCTTTTTGAAATCAGGATTAAATGTGATAAAACATTTTAAAATTACTCTAAAGACTTGAATTTATAGTCTTGGTATACTTTAAAATGTTTTGAAGTTTCACACAATAGAAAACTAGTTTTATATGAAGAGATAAAGAAGGTATCTCTTCATCTCTTTGCCTATAAATACAAAGAAAACATTTCTAAAGAGAATACTTAAGCAACCAACCAATGACTCCTTTTCTATCACTATAATACACTTACTGAAATTGAAAATTTGCAAAAAAAAATTGAATCACACATTTATGACTATATTTAATAGTCTGTGTTCAGGGGCTGGGGATTTAGCTCAGCGGCAAAAACGCTTGCCTTGCAAGCGTTCAATCGTGAGTTCGATCCCCAGTACAAAAAAAAAAAAAAAAAAAAAAAGTTCGTGTTCATTTTTTTCCTCAAAGGAATCTTTGTTGACAAAGAAAAATTAACCAGTTAACAGTCTGAAAAATAGTACTTAATATTTTTGGATCTTTTTCATCAGATAAAGATGAATTTCAGTTAGAAAATAAAAATCAAGTTTTGTCATGATGGGTGTTCCAGTTCAGTTTGGCTAAAATTTCAGATTTATTTAAATTAAAACAGGTGTTTTATTTATTGCTTCATTCCAATAAATAATGCATTTTTAAAGTATCTGTGTTCAGTTTTCTGAGGCAATTCTATTAAAACTATAATCTATTCATTTCTTAAACTCATTCAGTATACCCATGTTACTACTATGAATTACTGACTGTTTATGAACTTGAAACCTAGGTGACAATGAATTTAATGATCTTGTGTTCTTTGCCAATTCTTGTTGGTCGAGTTGAGGATGAATGTCATACAGAACTTTTTATTCTGCTAACTTACATTCAAAATCTTTTCGAAGAGACATGCTTGCCAAATATTCAGTATTCAAAAACAAAAATGTCAGTATTTAAGTTACATTTTTTCATTGATATGACATTACCTATGAAATGAAATTCACAGCACCAAAGGAAGGAGCTTGTCTGAAATCTAATGAGATATGCTGAATTAATGCTGAAGTGAAAACATTTCATAAAACAAATCAATAATAAAAATTTGCACATTTTATAGTGTGATTCAATGTACAGATTTCAGTTTTCATTGTCGGCATTATGCAAACTGTTCTTGAAAACTGAAAGAAAAAATTTTAAGAACACACAATACTGAGCTGAACACATGAATTGCTAATCACACTTAGATTTCAGGATCATTTGTTTTGGTTTAAAAGTAAAGCACATTTTACATTACAAGAGAAAACAGTGTTATTGATTTGAATATAAATATTAAAAGAAAAATAAATTTTGATATTTAGGTTAGTTCACATATTTTGAACTTTACCTGTTTTTTAAGTGTATGTTTATCATTTTTAAATACAGATCAAGTATATATATTGAAATTTTTCTATTTTCATTAGGACTAGGTTTTGAAAAATATACCAGGTTTTAAAGAATATGAGACAAACTTATAAAATACTTTATTAATATTTATTGTATATTGATATAATAAACAATTTGGATACACAGGGTTAAATAAAACATATTAATTTTAATTTCACCTAACTCTAATTGTGAAACACTTCTGTGTCCTATGGCACAGCCAGTTTTCAACATCTCCTGTACTATACATATTCAGTTCCTGTCTTCCCTGTAAGCTAATTGGTTGAAATGTAAATTTCTTCCATGGACATGCAAATGTCATTCTTCCTTGAAAGTGATGTATACCAGGCTTTTTGTAAAAGCATGGGTTTCACTCTTTGATTCTTAGAGGGTTTTCATCTTACTGCAGAAAGAACAGTTTCAAATCCATTCTTTTACTCTAAACCCTGAATTCCCTCCTCTCCATTAAAATGTCACTTTATCAGGCTAAACTAGATATATAGATTGATTGGTGGGCTGATTTGTTCATTTGTTATTTTTTAAACATGGTGTCATGTTCATATCTTCATATAACATTCATTCTCTTTGGTACTACTACTGTTAGAACTCAGTGTCCTTTCAATGTCTCAAGTTCTCATTTCCTTAGTATCTTCACCCAGTATGCCCCTCTTCCTTTTAAAACCATAGTTGTAAACTAGAACTTTTTATCATCAATTTTTTTAAAATTTCAAGACTTTCACTGATTTGGCTCTGATAATATGCAGGCTTATGCCAGGGACCACAATACATTTCTTCATTGCTTCCTAGATGACTTCTTAATTTTGGTCCTCCACTATAAAGACTATTATATATTCTTATTTTCATGTAATTCTCTGGTTAAATAATAATTCTACTGACTGATTTATCTATTCCAGACTTTCATCCCTTCTGGCAATTGAATAGATGAAATCATCCATGCTTCAAAGTTTTAACTGAAACCTGAAATGAGTTTATAATAGTATCTGGTAATTAAGGTTCTATTTGCCTGGATTCATCATGTTTTCTAACTTCCTTAGTAACTATTGTTTAAACATTTTTTTCCTCTTCTGAAATCTTCAATACCTCCTTGATCACTCTCATTCTCAAGTTCAATACTTTGTATTTGAGCTTTCTTTTACTATGATGTCAGTCTAAAAACCTCTGCCTTGAAACATCTGATCCCATTTTACAGCAATTCAGAGATAATTATCAACTAACTGTAACTTTGTAAGATCAGTTTTGTCTTTTCCTAATTTGTTTCTATTACCAACCAAAATGTTGTTTTTTTTTCCTATCATTCTAAATTAAAATATTTTTTCTCTAGGTTTAGCTACTTCCATTTTGTGTCTTATCACCCTTTTAGAAAATTTGTACTTCCTCTAAATCTTTTTCAAAGTTATTTTGTATATCTACTCCAATGAAAGTTTCATCCATACCACCATGATAGAAAAATTTCCATTGTCAGCGTCACTATATCCTTTCATGATGCTAAATAGCCCCATTGTAAAATCTGTTTCATTTGACTTTTCAAGAGGTTTTCATTAATCTTCCTCTTTGAGACACTTTTTTTACTTGAATTCACACTAATTTATTTCATGCTTTTCTTTACTTTTGTTCTTCTCAGTCAAGTTTGCTGATCTCTTCTTCATTTTCTTATCTGAATTTTAGAATTCCCAAATCTCAGTCCTTGACCATCATTTCTGTCTGTACTTAGTTTTACAGAGTGGCTTTCAATATTATTCATTAACTGATGACTCCTGAACTCGACCTTTTAGATATTCTGACTTTGAAATATTTACTCAGTGTCCCCTGTGATAATAGTCAATTCCAGTTTGACACATTTCAGATGAAACCTCCCATATTTGTTTTATATCACTGCTCCACCCTTAGCTGTCGCTCCCTCTGAAATTTTCCATTGTAATCTGATCCCCCAGATTAATTTGTGAAGAATTAGTAGCACTACAGTTTTACTTTAAATCAAGAAACGTAGGTTCTTTAAAAATTATTCCTAGTATTTTCTTCTGTATTGTGAAAGGTAATACTTGAAATTAAATGCTTTACTCAATATTTATTATTATTACTCATAATATAGAGGTACTTCTATTGAGGAAATTAGCTCCAATTTCTTGGAAAAACTATTCAATGAGACATACTTTTTTAAAGATAGTGTTTTCTTTAGAAAATCTGAGAATTTAAATTTTATTTTGTGTCTTCAATGCATTAAAGTGGATACTAAACAGCTCTTTCCTTTAATTGTCTTAATACAGATCAGTTAGAGTTCACTAGAAAACAGTAAGGGATACCTATTCAAATGTTTCAAACTCAAATGGAAAGCCATAAAATAATTTTCAAGTCATTTGAGAATTTCATTTAGTTATTTTTTGGGGACAGTGTCTTACTATGTAGTTCAGGGTGGTCTTGAACTTTTGGTGTAGTCAAGGCTGGCTATGAATTTGAGAAGATCTTCCTGCCTCAGTCTCCTGAGTACTGGGGTTACAAGTGTGTACCATCATGCCCAGCAGGTATTTTGGAATTTTGAAAGCATCTTGAAAATACACTTTCACGAATGCCAAAGCTACTGCAAAACAATGCATTTCTGTTAAACTAGGTAAGTAATTTGGATGAAATAGTATTTACTAAGTCCTTACACCCCAAATCAGTGTTGGTGAGCCCCTGAAGGAGAGGAAAGACATCCATAAATCTCACTGATTACTGTCTCAAAGGATCTACTTACTTATCACAGGACTCTTAAATCAAGCAATGAGCAGTAGAAATGTCTACTCTGAAAAATTTCTGCAGATAAGTCTGAGAGAATTTCTTAGTTTTAGAATAAATAGAAATGTACTTTAGAGAAAGATACAATCAAATGACTTGAAGCATATCAGAAGTAGAAAAGTGGAATTCAAACTGAACTTGAATGGAATTGAGAATTTGAGAAACTAAAACAAAGAAATGACATAGTTGCTAAAATTAAGAGATAAAGAACCAACAATTATAATGAGGCAGAATATAAACTTTGTTAGATCTAGGTACAAATATTTTAATTTACCTGCAAATACTATTTTGCCTTAGAAATTTGATAATTTATGGAAGCAAATCTAAAGATCTAAAAAAAGAGTAAAAATTAAATTAATATTTTTTATGAGTTGAATGTATGAAAAACGTTATGCTACATGTTTCATTTAATTTTCAAAAACCTAGCGGGAGGCTGGCACTATTATTTTTTTTGACAATTCAGAAGAATGAAGCAGATAGGTTACATAACATGAAGGTCATAGTCAGTGAGTGGTGTACCAAAGTCCAACTTAGTGACATGCCTTTATGTATCTTCTAATATTGTTACATCTAAAAACAAAAGCAAACCAAAAAATTTAGCATTTTAATTGCCAGCTAGCTTATGGAGCACATGGAACCTCAAACTCTCATACAGTCCTGGAAGGAAAGTTGATGTATACTAACTTTAAAAAAAAATAGATTGCCAGCTCTTAAACATATAACCATGAATCTATCACACATTAATTAATTTCATCTACTACTTATCTGAATAAGAAGAATAAAGATTACTGTCATACATAAAACTGAATTTGAATGGTTGCAGTATCATTATTTTTATTCTCCAAATAATGAGAATATCCAGATTACATTCAATGGAGAGATCCTTTCCTAAAGTGGAATACAGCTTAGCATGAAAAGGAATAAACAGTTGATTTATACATCAGAGGAAAAATGCTCTTTGCTATGCATAACTGCTTAAATATTTCGTGGCTTTGCTTATGTCACACTATAAAAGGCAAATCTTTAGAGATGAAAAACAGACAAAAGTTGTCAGAATTGGGGGTGAAATGGTACTTTATTACAGAGACTAAGAAAGGAATTGGAGTGATAAGAGCTTTTGAGCATGAAACTTCTTGGTGAATTTTGGATGTACTGTGTGAAACTTTTTAATATTGGATTACATGTATTTTTCAAAACTTCACAGAGTTGTGTGTCATAAAGAGTGAATTTAGTAAGCAGAGTCTTGGTATGTGAGTGGGTGAGGGGTGAAGCTCTGATTGTGAACAATGAAATAAATGAATTACAGGAGAATCAATCACACTGAAAGAGAAGGGAATAAAGGAGTTAACTGAAATAACTGGGAATTAATTTGAATATCATTAAGATAATATACAAATACTATACTCTAATAAAATTTTTTTCACAGGAACATGTGTTAGCAATTGTGAAATGACTTTAATTGTACAGTAGGATAAACTAATAAGTAGATAATGAGAGACAGTATAGTTTGGGAAAGACACTACAAGTAAGGAATGGTGGAAGGCTAGAAAAAAAACTGGTGCTGGATGGTGGTAGATATATTAGTGGAAAATTTTAAAAGTAAAACTATCAGCATAGATAAATACAGAGATGACTACAGGTGTGTGTGGGTGACATGAATTTTCTAGGTTTATTCAGTAAGAAAGAATAGAAATGGTGACATCCATGTAGCAATGACCATGTCTTGTCTTCAGAACATGATTTCCAAATACTTCAAAGAAAGTAGAGGAGTTTTTGTTAACTTCTGAATAGAACAGAATGAAATGGAAAATTTTGGTAGAACTGGAGCATTTTGTCATTCTGGAAACCTAGGAAGTGCTAAAAATAGGGAAAAAAAGCAGTGCATAAGAGAAGGAAATCATGTGAAAGACTTTCAATGACTAAAACTAGATTGACAGAAAGAATAAATTCATATTGATTGTAACTCAAATGGAAAATTTTTAAAAATCCATACAGATAAATAAATATTTAAAGAGTAGAGATGATTTCTCTTTATAGAGGAATTCTTTTTTAATAAGTTTAAGTGAAATAAAGCACAATAGATACTATAGTAATAGAAGCTATAGAGAAGGATTCATTATGGACACTAAAATTACAGGGTAAAGATCAGCAGAAACAAAATATTTAAGTAGTCTTGTGCCTATTAATTGTGCTATTTTAACCTGACTGGATTAAGAAATCTCTGGCAGGTGAGTGAACACGATCTGGTTATGTGGGAGATGATCGGCATGTATATCAGCAAATTAAAGATGCATCTGGGTTGTGGGTCACACTAAGCAATAGATTTACAACCTGTGTGGACTAAAAAAGGAAAGCAGAAGGATATTTGCATGCTTTTGAAGAGCTCTGAGTGACTTCAGAAAGTGGGTCTTTTGCTGTTACAGCCACCGGACATGAGTCTCCAGGTTTTTTTTTTCATCTTCAAATGCAGACTCATACTAACGCCCTAATTACTTGTAATTCTTTCACCTGGTACTTCACCCTTGATGCCTCATGTTCCTTACCTTCTATCTTTGAAGATGAGTGTGGTCTGTCTCACCTCTGATCCTGTAGACCTATGTAATAAATCTCCTGATACAATTATATCAGTATTTTCTATTGGTTCTATTCTTCTAGAGAACCCTAACCAATACAAGACTCAGTGTATTTTATCTCAAATAGCCATGGTTAAGGGCAAAAACTGACTTAAGTATGGAAAATCTTGGAAGATTTTGATTCTATTATGATTAAGATGCCCTATGATTAAGGTTAACATTAGTACTTATGTTTATGGAAGTGGCCAGGAAGTTGAATGAGGAATACACAGAATATATCTCTGTGTATTTCTGTCCAACAATACATTACCTCAATCTTATAATGAATATGCATCAGACAAGTTTAGTTAGACAGACATTTTACAAAATAGGTGACAAATATTCTTTTTAAGAATGGGTCTTTCAAGAACAGGGCAGAAATACTATGTAAGATATCAAATTACATTCTGGAATGGAAAAATAACACGAGTAAAGGGAAAGGTGAAAGGCCAGTACATTTTCTAAATGATAATGCTTTAAGATTAATTTACTGTTATAATAATAATTGTTATATGGTTCTGTCATGTTAGGATACATGCTATATATTTCTGAAAGTGTTAAATCCAAATTATCTCAAAAAGTTGAAAATGAAGTGTGCTTCTAGTCAAAACAATATAAGGGCATAGTTTGTTCACCTCTCTGATCATTCCAAGTGCATTAAAGTAAATTAAAGTGTAAATAACAATATCATGTTCCTCAAATATAAAAATCTCTTCATGGATCAAAATTGGAAAAGTAGGTAAGTGTCTGAAGCTGTAGACCTACAGAATACTGGATCTAGGGACAGACCTAGGTGTCCGAAATTGGGAAATGGAAAATAACAATACTTTACGTGAGTTAAGGCAGTGAATCTACTCTTAAGAACAAGGCACCAGACAAGAGAGACAGAATACATGATTATCAGCTAAATTATTGAGCAGTGACTACCAACCTATCCTCATCATCCTTCTTTCCTACCAGTTATGTGAAGTACTTGAAGCCTCTGTAGAACTAGATTGTGGTAGACTTTGATCATTGATGGTATTAGTTTGAGGTGAGGGCTTCATGGACCAACACTTGTTAAAGGAAATTCTTTAGCATTTCTATTATTTCTGCCTGAAAAAATAATGTAATATTGGGAGTAGAGTCACCAGTTTGATACTCTAAGGATAAAGCCCCACATTATGGATGACAGAGTATGAAGACAGAACAAGCAACCATGATTTCATGACTGAACTATTGTAACAGGCATAGCTTTTTACCTCTGTACATCTTATGTGAAAAAAACCAAGCAAACAAAAGCCTACGAACAAAAAATAAAACCCTCTTCATTTATTCATGCTACTATTTTCTTTGAAACTCATAGGAAAATATAATTTTAACTAAATCAGATTAAAGCATAAATTGTTCTAATCAAAATGAAACATAACTCTAGGATATATGAATAAATTTTATAAAACAGCAAATAAATCCAATAAGCAAAATACTATTCAATGTAGAACATGAAAAATCTGAAAAAAATCTTTAGAATAAGTGTTCAGAATTCAAAGAAGTAACAAAGTATATACATTACCACAAAATAAGAATCTATGAAATAAAAGATACAAAAGTAAAACAAGAATTGGTGAGTTTAAAAACAATTTGAAACTATAAAGTCAAGATATAAAGCCTTAACAAAGTAATAGGAAACTTCTTTCATAAAAGGTAGTTATAGAAAATATACTAGCTGTGGAAACATTAGAAATATTTTATACTGGTAAATTGAAAACATGAATGCACATCTTCAATTCAATTTGGGCTTTTCAAAAAAAATCTCCAATTTAAAAATGTATATGAAAGAATTATGACCAATAACAATCAATTTAATTTTGAAGAGAAATAAATTGTAGGGATGCCATTATAAGAAAAATCAATATTTGATTTAATGCCATAATTACTAAAGTATTATGGAATTGTTACAGGAATAGGCCATAAGAACATATCAGTAAATACACAAAAACAAATGAGAGAGATGTCAAAAAAATTTAGCTGTTAAATTATAAACACTTCAATAAATATTATTGCATAACCAGGTCTCTCCAAAAAGGAAAAATGAGATTCTTACCTCTTGTCATAAATGTACAAAATAATTGAGGTATCACTGAAGAACAAAATATAAAAAACTATAGGTTGAACTGCATTTAGAAGAAATTATCATGTAATATCTTTGCAAACTTATATAATGTGGCCTTAGCAAACAAGTCACCATAAGCAAATTCCTAAATCTGTCAGAATGTAGATTTTAGTAGTTGACAAAAGAGAGAAACGTCTAGCTTTGATCAAGGAAATTGAGACAGGTCTTTTGCTGATGAGATAAAACCCCTTTTTTTTTTTTTGCGGTTCCAGGGATCGAACTCACGACCTTGCACTTGCCAGGCAGGTGCTTATGACACCGAAATCCCTGGCCCTAAACCCTTTATTTCTTAAGATTAAAGCCACAAAAATGGGGATCTGATTAATTAACACAAATATTTGGGAAGTTTCTATTTAATACATAAAGTCTGACTGGATACCACAGTAGAAAGTCATAAAGAAATCTTGGTATCTCTGATCACATGCTATTTATTACTTTCTGTATGCTACCTTGGCTCCTCTGTGAGGTTAATCCTAATGTTCTAGGTTTGATACATAAAATTCTAAGCATGAGGAAAAATACCAGTAAAAATAAGAGTATAGAAATCGAATAAACTAATATAGTAGTATTAAAAATTTTGTAAACATTTATTTGTAATCATTGTTAATAGTATCTGATAATTTTATCTGCATTTCAGTTTTTACAGTATTTTAAATGACACATATATTAAGCATACAAGATGAAATCTGTAATCTTTACTCAAATATTCTAATTATTAGCCTAAATTTATTGATTTATGACTTTTAATCATGCCACACTGGATGTTTTGAGAAATGATTCCTTTATATTAAGTCATTAGATAAGCTTCGAATGAACATGACTTGATTTGTCAAAAAGAAAAAGATTGACATAATCAACCAAATATATATATATGACTGGGGTAGTAGGATCATTGCCAATTCAAGGCCAGCCTGGGTTACATAGCAAGGCTTTGTCTCAAAAACAGAACAAAACAAATCAAAACAAAACATCCCCCCACACAAAAAATTTTGTGTCCACTAATATTGCAACATAGTCGACTAATCTTTTCAAAGTTTGAAGTAAAAAGGCAAAAGGAAAATATATGTGCCAACTGAAAATCTGTGTAATAATGATAGAATAGGTTTGTTAAGTACAAATAAATTCATGCAAATTATTAGGATTCTTATATATAAAATGGAAACATTCAGAAATAAACAGTTTCACAAATTTCCAACAAAATTAATAAGCAAAAATACAGATATGAAATTTTGAAAATAGTTAAAAATACTATTGAAGAAGAAAAAAGTAATCTATAAAACAGCCTCCTTTATTCATACATGTTTTAAAACTATGTTATTTTTAGCTAGTCTATATATTTAAAATCTATCCTTATAAAGTATCAAGAATTCTTTGATATAGTCAGATTTTTTCAAAGTTCAAAATTATAATTATAGGTGGATAAAAGTATAAAACTGTAGTGAGAAGGTATCAACTCCATGAAGTTGGAAAAATATATTTATGGAAGTTATAATATATAGAAAACAAATAAATTTAATAAAATAGAGAATCCAGAAATGGAACATAATTGTCTAGTTCATAATGAAGGTGAAATAACTTTATGAATACACCTGGGATTACTGGTTACCCATCTGGGAAAAAAATCTCTTGAATTACAGTCTTATTTCTTATGGGGAGATAAATTTCAGATGACTCACAATTATTGTAAAAAATGAATCCATAAAAATAAATAATAGGAACCATATGATATTTCTTATAAGATTTTGAATTGGAATAACCTCTGTAAACACAAAAATAAGTTTAATAGTTATAAAAGAAAGAAGTGCTGCATTGGAGTGTCCAAAATTTTAAATTACTAGTTTTTAGAAAAAAAATGAATTTTAATCAAAAGAAAATGCATAGGTTATTTTATTCACTTTAATGAATGTACATAAATCAATGCATTTCTGATAAAATTACGTGTAAAGGATTATTAAATAGAAAAAAAAATTGATTTTAGATTTGTAAAATGTGCCAAAATTTGATTACAATAAGAAAAAAATTTAAAAAACATTATTTGACCCATGTTGTATGGATGACAATTTTGGGAAAATCTCATTCTTGTAAGTTATGTAGGGAATTTAAATTGGAAGAATATCTTGAGATAGTAATTTGGCAAACATAGCCACATAACAGTGCATATCCTCTTCCATTTAGCAATTTTACTATAGAAGGTTATCCAACAGTTATATTTTGCCAACTATAAAACATTTATATACACCAGTGTATTTTTACAGTATTACAGTATTTAGTTTAAATAATCAAATAATTAAATTAAAATTAGCTTAAATATTTAAATTATTAAAATTGCCCACATGTGCATTATTAGGGTGCTAGTTAAATAAATTATGATACATTCAAATGATGAAATGCTATAGTCAAATAAAATTAGTTTTGGGGATCAAATAATATTTGAGATATATTGGTTAATGACACAAGTAAAGTAAAAAACCGTCTATACTTAATGTATTTGAGGCTCTGTGTTAGGGAGGAAAGGTTTGAGAGTTAAAAGACCAAGTTCTTGGGGCAACCCACTCGGAACCCCATTCTGGCTCTCTTCAGACAGAAGCTTTCTCTCAGCAAATATATTCTACTCTTCAAAAAAAAAAAAAAAAAGAGTCCTTGCTGTTAAATAGCTAACACTCTAGCAGTGGAAAACAGGCAACAAAAATTTTGATAAGATCAATTAGTTAACAATAATCGCAAGTACTGAGAATAATTAAGCAGAAGAAAATTTTAGATAGTACAACATACTAAGCATTGGGTATGAATGCTGCTTTAGTTGAGGGTAGTGGAAATGCATGGGGAGAAATGTTTTAAGGTTTTGGATAAAGGTTTAGTTAAACACAGCACGTTATCTGATAGATAAATAATCATATGATTGTGTATATAAATACACTACTACTTGCTTTTGTAACAAAATCTGTCTGTCAATGTTGATTCTTTTATGTTTACAATTTACTTCTGAGAAGAAACTGCTAAGAGCGGTTGCTTTTGGGAAAATGAAAGTCCAGGGTCAAAAAACCCCCAGATTTTCCTGTATTCCTATTAATACTGTTTGAACATGTTATTCTATAGTATAGACATACATATTTTGTAGTCTTATGATCTATGAATTTACATGTTGGGAACACTGCAATTTTAAGATGGTGATAATAATTAAGAAGGTAAACAAGACTGCTCTTTCATGTAATATTTTAAAGCATAAGTAAAAATTACTTCTGGAAAATCCTTGACACAAATTTTCATGTAAAGTGTTTCTTTATATTGAAAAGTATCTTGGTAAGAATATTATTTGTATTATTAGAACTTTGTTGTATACATCAAAATTTGAACTTAAAATTTTTTGGATATTACTAGATACATAACTTTTGCCCAATTTGTGTTATAGTGAGTTTAATGATATAAACAATATTTAGCTAGGCTGAACACATAGTGGTTATGTCTTGTCATATGACATCACGTTCCATAGAAGGCAATGCTATACAACAGTGTTTGGAGGAGACTCCTTTCAACTTTATTGAAGTATCTATTGATAGAAGGTTGATAATATGTTTATAAGAAGAGATTTATTCTCCTTCAAAAGCATTCCATACTTCAAAACGTCTGAGCTGCAGTCTTTAAACAGAGAAAAACTGCATTGTTGCTGATTGCAACTGTGAGGATATACTCACTAAGACATAAATACCTAATGTTTACATCATTTTTATATAGTATCAAACTATAAATAAATGAACAATTTTTCAAAGAGCTTAATATGTAGGCTGTAAGTCTCTTCTCAAAAACTATTATAGTCATAAACATTTTCTGGGAGGCACATTTGTATATAAACTTTTGAAAGGAAATAGAAAATGAAATAAATTCATTTCTTATACTACTTTGGTTATATGGAACTTTAGCAGGCTGGTGAAATGTCTATTGAAGAATTTAATGGCTTATAAACAATTTGCCACAGAAATTTGCCTGAAGTATTCTTTCTCAAATACACCATGAAGTTCTCAGTTTCAATTTCAGATATTTCAGTCCTATTCTTATAGATCATTCTCATATTCTCTAGGATAGCAATTATTTAGAAATTAGAATCCAAGTGAAAGTTTAAAATGAGTCTGATCAAAGGCTAACTATATTTTGTTATTAAGATATTCTGATATAATTAGCAATCAGAAGCAGCAGTTTACAAATTAAGGCATCACAGGTGCAAACTTATTTTATATTCTGTACTATGTGGTGTGACACTTATCTGTCTTTAACTATTGTGATTATTTCAATTAAGAATCTTAATTTTACTTTATTTAGAAATTTCAATTACAACATCACACATAACACCATTTAAGGATGACTCACTGTTATTGTCTCTTTCTTCCTCTCAACTTTTCTTTCTTTATCTAACATACACATCAAATTATATATGCTTATAATTTTCCCCATGCCAAAAGAGAAATCACACAGGATTTTAATTTAGAAAGTAAATCAAATATGTCCTTGTTTGCTGCATATCTTAATAAAAGAAATCATTAAACCAAATAGCAGAGAACTTTTTAGGTCTTAAGCTCCTTCTGCTTATCATTTCCATTTTCATAGTCCCTATTAGAGACAACCTCTAATATCAACATTAGTGTTATCTTCATTTTCTCACCCTTTAAATGATATTTTCTTCTATTTGCTACTTTCACAATCTGGTAGACTCTCTATGTTCCAAATCATTACTCTTGAAAAACATTTTGCTAAAAGTCACCAATGGATTTATTGTACTTTTCCTATGAGCACATTTTAATCATGACTTTTTTGATCTCTAATAAAGTTTCTGACATTTACCTCATTTTCAAAGTATTCTTGTTCATTTGTGTCTGAACAGTAAATTTTCTTTATTTTATGTGCTTTATCTGATGACTGACTAGATTTAGTATGAAAATGATGGAGAACAGCTGCTCAATTTATAGCAGGCAGGAAGCAGAACAGGAACAGTGCCCACCAACGAATAGGTCAGAGAGCATTTCCAGTGCCCAAGGTTCATCCATGACCCATTCAGAAATATCCAGAAGTGTGATCCATCAATCCCCTGGTTAGACTCCCAAAGTCAATCAATTGTTGCTGTAGTCTAACTTCTACAATGGTGTGAGTATGAATTGTTCACCAGACTCATGAATTGAGGGTGCTAACCTCTTCAATAGTTTTATCTGCTGATGAATCCCTTGCCAATGGACTTTTGAAAGTGACTGGATCAAGGGGGCACTGATTTCATCATATTTTTTCAATGGAGATATCATAATGGCATTATTTGGAGATATTGGAAACTTCGGAGATGGTTGAAGGGAATTCCTTATGAGATGAGGTCAGGGAGATTATATATTGTCCTTGGCCCTTTTGTCTCTGGTACTTTTTCTTCTATTTCTGCTTCCTAGCTGAAATAAAGTGAGGAGCTTTGCTTCACCATGCTATTCTGTGATGATGCTCTGCTTTATCCTAAGTGGAAACAGTCAACTTCTCCAACTATGAATGAAAATAAATTTTTCCTCCTTTATTTTTCTAAGGAACATGACCACAGCAATAAAGTTCTGACTAATATATTCACTATTGAAAGAAGCAAATTTATAAAGTATAATTTGAAATTTATAGTGTGATTTGATTTATATCAGCAATTATCTACCCCCAGACCATTGATTTTTGGATAGGAACCATGTCTAACTTGTCTTATCCCTAGAAACTGGCATTTTGATTAATCAATAATTAATACTTGGTTAGTGTTTAGAAAATAATTAACTACCTTTGGGATATGTTATGCTTAGGTGGCTTTATTCATTAGATCTATGTATTCTTAGCTAATCAAATTCCCTGTTTCTAAATAATAACCAAACATAAAGAGAAATATTAGACAAGATGATGATAGTTCTAAAACTGTAGACATGCACCCATTCACTAATCCAGTGTAGGCAACGATCTGGAATCTAGTTGATCAGACTATGTTTTTGTTGTTGTTGTTGTTTTTTGGTACTGGGGATTGAACTCATGACCTGTGGCTTTCCAGGCAAGTGCTTACACCCCTGAGCTAAATCCCCAGGCCTATACTCTCAGTTATGTGGAGAGCATTTGGAAGAATTAGAGAGAAGTGCAGAGGAGACAGAAAGGCATGCAGTGTGACAGTGCACAATCTCACTGAGTTAGCTTGTAAGACTCCTCTTTAGATCAAAGAACACAAGTAAAGACATACAAACTTGAGAATCCCTAATTATATAGCAACCAGAGTATTGCTTACTGGATAACGCGAACCAAACAGAAACTACAGAACTGAGATAAAAGAAGCTGAATCCTTTTTCAAGTGGGCTTGAGGGTTTTTCACAAATGAGATAACCAGCAATTCATTCTGGTTTGTGGCAACAGTTTTGTGGATGTCTGATATTCTCATAGATTGCTGAAGGTCAGGTCAGGGTTAAGTGCAGTGACTCACACAACCAGCAGGGTCCTCAGAGGAGGTGATGAAAGATTAAGAAAAATCAAGACATATAGAAAAGAACTGGGACCGGGTGGGACCTGATCTTTCTGATGGAGGTCACATATGTGTTCTTACTCATACACAGTTAAAAGGGGGTTAGCATGCAACAGGACCAAAAGTGCAAGGTCTCAATATTCGTGCTGAGAACACTGGAAGTGAAACATTCGCAGAACTATCTGTGCTGTAGTTAACAGGGAGGAACCCCAAGGCCAGACACCTGCTGGACTGGCTTTGCTCTAGTTTCAGTAACTTGTTTACATGGCTCCCCTTCAGCACTCCATGTTCTTGGGGCTGGCCTTGCTCTAGCCTCCAATGTGTGGTTGATCTCCAGCTCAGTTGTGGTTCTGCCACTCCCCACAATTAAAGAAGCAACAGTGATCAATGCAGAAGATGAAAAGTAATCCTGTAACCATACAATGATCATTCCAGCTATCTCACAGCAGTCATAGGTCATTGCAAGCCTAAAATTGAATTTACAATTGCAATTTCAAACTGGACTAAAATGTAAATTACTGTAAGAGTTTAGAATACTCTAGACAATTCCCAAGGTGACATGGATGAGCAAAAAGAGATCTAGCAATCATAGCTGAAAATCAGTGACTTGCAATATATTTTAGTATATTATTTTTTGTTGAAGTTTTTCTATAAACCAGTTATATCATCAGGCACTTTTGCTTTAAATCATAATATTATACATGTCATCTTATTCAATTTTCACAGCAATCTTATAAAGTGAGTAATAGGATAAAAATAAGATTACAATCCCAGGTCACTGGGCCAGTCATTTGGGTTAAATTTTTATAGCAATAAAGATGCTAAAATCATCCAAAGTATTCTAACCAGAGACTATTTTTATAGTTTTCAAGACATCTTTGTGATGTGGTAAACATGTTAGCAAAAATACAATATTGTATTTTATTTTTGCAGCCCACAATCAAAATTGTTTATTTAGTCACATATTAGTGACAGGAATTATTTACCTAGTTATATAATATGTAGAAAATAGTACACAAATCTCAATGAAACCAAGGCAAGTTATATTCACAAGACAACTTGGTTTTAAATTGTTTAGGCACTTGAAAAACTAAGAAGAAACTTTTTACAAAAATAATATATCAGTTAATTAAAAATAAGATCTATATCTATATCTATACCTATATTTGTATCTATATCTATGGGTATATGTGATGCTTGTGATGGTTAATTTTGATAGTCAACTTGGCTGGGTTAAGAGCTACCTGTGTGTTTCCTGAGATGATTGGCACAAAGGCCAGCAAACTGAGAGAAGGCCCACTTTGATTGTGGGTGGCACCATTCAATAGGCTTTGAGCCCAGAAGAAGGCAAAGGAGAAGAAGTGAGAAATAGGACTGCTAGCTTCTTCCACTTTGATGGTTTCCTTTGCTGTTGCCATCACTTATGGGCATCAGACTCCAGTTTCTTCAGCCTCACACCAGAAACTCAGGGCGTTTCAAGACCTTCAGTTTTGTACTCGTACTACATCACTGATATCTCCTTTTTAGGCTTAGAGTTTCTTGGATTCACCAGGTACTTGATTATCTGGGTCTAGCACACAGACAGCCACAGTGGAATGTCTATGCCAGCTGTGATCATCTAGCTTAATCTAATATATAAATGAAATTATACCTATATATACATGGATAAAGATATAAATCCCCTATCGATATATCTCTTTCTATGGATATCTATATCTCTCTACATATAGATGATACAGGTTATATAGAGGATATATAAGACACAAGTGACATAGATAGAGATATAAATATGGATATAGATGTAGATATACATATAACTATACATAGAAATGTATATATATATATTTACTTATAAATAAACATATATATGTACATATGGATAGATGTAGATTTTCTCAAAAGGACATTAACCAATTAGCTGTTTATCCAACCCCCCAAATTCTCACAATGTTAATCTGATTTTTCAATTGATAAAGACTAATAAAGAATTATTTTGTAATATTATAGCTCCATTTATTATTTTACTGTGAAGAACATATAATTTGAGATTGCTTTTCCAGCTATTAAAAACTGAATGAATTATTTTCTTCTTTATAAAAGAAAATCCAGAAATTTGATATTAGAGTTTGTCAAAAAAGCTATATTGTTGAAAACATGTATCAGTTTTTTCTTAAAATATGTGAAGAAGCTGATGGAATTCCATGCACAAAGTCATGACCCATCAAACATGGATGCTATTTGAGAAAAAAGAGCTGTTTTTTTCTTCATATTCTCCTCATTTTGTGTAGAAATAATTTTTCAAATGTACAACAGTAATGAAGAAGTACAAAGAGCCATTTGATAACCTTCTAAATGAAAATGATCAGAACTCAGGATTAAACCATAAACTTTGCCCCAGGCAGGGCACAGACTACAATAAAGTTAGAGCCACATATAGAAAACTAACTGGATCCTAAGCAAAGATGATAACTTATTCATGAAGCATTTGTTATTTTTGTTGTCTCTGATTACATAATTCTCATTTAGAATCCCTTTCTATCATTTTAGGAACTGCATTTTGTCCACTATAGCACTTGTCAAATTGCAATTTTCAGTTCTTTTAAAGTTTTTTTTTTTTTTAACTATTTGTAAGACCCACACAGTGACAGACTCTGTTCATCTTGTCCCATATTGCAATTCCAGAAAATGAGCACAGATTTTGGCACAGGCTAAGTTTTTATTTACACATAGAGCTGAATGAAAAAAGGAATAAGGAAGTGTCCTAAGTGAATAATAGAAAATGTTAAATGAAAATTAAATATGCTTTTTCAGGAATAGTTTTTAAATCCTTATCTTTTGTAATCAAATCCTTTCCTCATTATAAACATGAGTAAATATAGAAATTAATTGGGAAACTAAGTTAGGGTGAACAAATTTGACAGAAGGAAGAGCTTGTACCATAATGATTTAAATAAAACCAGCAATAGATTTTGGCATGATTATAGACTTCAGAACAGATGCACATATTTGAACTCTGAGTTTGTCATATTTTTCTTATTTAATTAATGTAGTTAAATCATCATGCTTGTTCTAGTGAATATTCAATTCATTGCTATAAATATTGTTAATATTTTTGAAACAAAATATTGAAGTTGAAATTTAAAAATTCTTCAATATTTAAAAAGTCAATAGTTTATTAAATTGTAGGTATTATGAAAATGATACAACTCGAACTTTAAAAAGTCAAATGTAAATAAAATAAATTCAAAAACCAACAATAAGGAAAAATAAGTTATTGTTATCCAAAATACTCCCTAACATGCAATGTTTATTTACAAAAGTGAAATTCCAGATAATTCTAAAATAGCAGTGATAACATAGAATAAGAACTTTGACTTTAGATTAAAATTGAGGAAGGAAAGCATTTTAACTGAGATTTTGTTTTCGAATGATCTCATAAAAAAAATAATGAAGAGGAAAGAATATGGCCTTTAAAGAAACAAAGAAATTTCTATAAGTTTGGCTCCTAAACAGTGAAGAGTTTGTGTAAAATACATGGAACTAGGGCCAAAAGAAGAAAAAGATATTTTAGAAGCAGCAGGTTTCTCTTCAAAATTTAGAGAAGCTCCATTTGTGTGTGATACCTCTGAAGGTTTTCCACACATCCTTTCTCCATCTTCTGTACAAATATGCCCTAATGTGAGTATGTGTTATCTTGGAACTTTGTTAACTCACCCAATATCACTTCCTCTCTGCTTTTCAAAATATCAGTATTTTAGTACATTGCAGCTAATTGTATTTGGGTATTTAAATATATATATATATATATATATATATATATGTATATATATATATATAATAATACCACATGGCTTCAAAATGCAAGCAAGTATTTCAGCTGATGTTGAAAGTAACAGAAATTTATTCCAGTGCCAGAAATAAAACTTGCTGTATTGGGTTTATTGAGAAATGTTATATCAGGCTTGAAGTCAAATATTCCAAATAGTCTGATTTTTGTATTCCGGACTTTTAGCCTCTGAAATCACAAACGATGAGGTAGATAAATTCTTTCCTAATATAATCAAAAGTGTGAGAAGCCAAACTACATCAATTTGTAGTTTGGAATGGGTAAATTTATCAAGAACAGAAGGTTTTGAGACGTTTTTCCTTAGTTGCATAAAACACATTTATAAACTTTTTTTGAAATGAGTAATTTCCTAAGTAACTTGAAATGATCAAATCAATCAAAGTGGAAATTCAAAAAAATCAATAGGGTATGACTGTAGAATTTTTTTTCAGACAGCTGTACATGTGAAAAATAATGGATAGTTCCAGATGGATCAACAGATGATCTCTTTTGCAACTCCTAGGGAAAATGAAAATGAATTTAAACTCCTTCAAGCTAGAGAACAAGAACTCTTCCAAAACACTTTGCATAAAACTAGAATAATCCTGCTACAAAACTTGACAAATACCACATACACATGATTACAGACCTGACTCACTATTTAATTACTATTGCAAAAATCTTAAAGCAATTTTTAAAGCCTCTTATATACTAAAATGCTTATAAATTGACTATAGGAATTTTATACCAGAAATGCAAGGATGGTTCACTATAAGATCATTTATAAATTTACCATATAAACATATCAAGACAGAAAAATACAGAATAAACTTTATATGAACTAAATCTTATTTGAAAAATAAATATGCTATTCTTTTCTGATAGTAACTCACCAGAATGTGAGAGAAATAGAATTTTTTACATGATTTAAAAAACAAAATAAATCTTCTTTAACTGAGAAAACAATTTGCTTAATGCTTAAATTTTTTTTATCAAAGTGAGGCATGATCGAAGTGTATGGTCTTCTATAATAAAACAATTCACAAATTTTGTTTCACCATTTAGAGGTTAGGCTCATTTCTTTTTTCTTACATGGACTCTGGAACTGTTTAACAGAAGGACCACTCCTTGTAGGAGGAGCATTAAAACTACTTTTATTTTGCACTTTTGGGGGAGCTTGAAAATTACTATGTTGGAAATGTAACTTCCCTGCTGAAGAGACCATATAAAGAGATCACATGGAGAGAGTTGGAAAGCCTCTGAGACTTCAGGAAGCAGCCATCCCAGCATCTCAGTCCAACCTCCAATCGACTCCAGCTCTTACTCTTGCCATTTGACTACAGTTGAAGTAGAAAATCTAAGCAAATGCAGCAGATATGCTCCCAGTTGTGCCAAGGCAAAACACATCAAGAATGGCATTTGTTTAAGCAACTGTGACTTGAAGTAGCTTCTTAGAAAGTGAAACAGGTAAAAAAGAACTGGTCATTGGAACTTGTTATAGCAAAAAGCTAACACATGATTTATTGACTTTGGGGCCTGGTCAAAGTCTTAAGCATGTAAATATTGTAAGGGCAAACAGTTGTTATCAGAGGCTGGAAAAAGACAGTTTTTGCATAAGACCACAGAAAGTTGGGCATCAGGATCATCTATGATCATGTGAAAAAGTTTACACACATAGAAGTGGTCTTCATTTGTAATGTAGGCTGTATTTTTGAATTTGCCTACTCAATAAAGTGTCATTGTAATACTAAAATCAATACTTGCAATATCATTCTTCATGGACTTTGCAGATCTGTTATAATCTGAATCTGGACTAACAAAATTATCTTAAATAAGAATAAATATCTCACCCATAGACATGCATGAGTTCCAGGAGGACTACTAGTAGTATTGATTTATGAATCTAGGTATGATAAAGAGGAAAATAGTATTTAACAGAATTCTGAGAAAATATTTCCAATATAGGTGTTATTCTTTGTAAAATATTTGCAGTTCTCCAGGCATCAAAAGATCATCAATGGAATATGTTCAGAATAAAGGCCAAACTTAGCACATGAAAAGAAAGAAGTATCTATTCGGATACTTAAGATTCTTTTGCTAACATCCCAACATGACTTAAAGTGCTATTTATCCATCTCACTGTACTAAAAACGGGACTCCTGAGAATCTTTAATGGTGTGGGTGTTATTCCATAGTACTTTGAGCCTCCAACCAATGTAGAAATAGTCTGGAAAGAGAAGTGCGTATGACTTTTGCTTACTGGAGTACAGTTTCTTGATATTCAGGAAACTTGGATAGCTTTTAAAGAAAATGTACTAGTATGCCCTGGAAGGAACAGAAACTTCTATAAACCCCAAATATCCTCAGGTGGGAAGCACACTGAAAAAACTGAGCCACTCAACTGCTTAGATATTTCATTTCTTGTAGAAAAAGCGTAAACTCAAGAATGAAGCCAAGAGCCCACAGAACAGAACCATAAGCCATTAGAACCACCAGCAGGGGATGACACTAGTCTCTAATAAAGAAATTGACCACTTGTGACTACTTAAGATTTCAGCATCACCACATACCAGTGACTACTACTATATGTGTCTTGTTTTAATATCCCTCTCCCTTTTTGCAGCGTGGGCAAGTGAACTCAAGAGCACTGCCCTTAGCTATATTCCCAAACCTTTTTAATTATTTTTATTTTGAGTTGGGGGTCTCACTAAGTTTCTAAATTGTCCAATCTGAGCTTGAACTTGTGAATCTTCAGCTTCAGCCACTAGAATGATGGGTCAAGCCTCATCTTTAAATGGAAATGTAGGTTTGGTTCCTTTGTCTTACTGTAGTTTGCTGAGAATGTGGAAAATAGATCTTGAATCTTAATTCTAAGGATAGCAGCTTAAAAGTAATTAAACCTAAGGTTTGAATTACATTCAAATTTGTTTCAGATAGTGATTTTTTTTGGAATCAGGAATTGAACTCAGGACCTTGTGCTTGCCAGGCAGGTGCCACGCTGCTGAGCTATATACCCATACCCTAGATAGTGATTTCTTGAAGTTAAAATGTGCAATGAAAATTTTTAGTATTCTGGAAATGGGTTAAGTATATATTACTTAAGAGAAGTATAAATAATTATGAGTAAAAGGCAATGCATTAGTAGCTTTTCATAACTACAATGAAATAGGAAAATTAACTTTTCAAAATAAAGAGGTATATTTAACTGGCAGTTCTGGAATTTAAGGGTAGGTTATCTATATCTATTTAGTTCTGGTGAAGACATTTTTGATTACCTCACAGCATAGCAAATGGCAATGAGTGGAAGACATGTGAATGAAGGATCACAGTTCAAATAGGAAGCCAGAGAAAGCTGGGTGGGAGCAGTTGCAGCCTTTGCTAACAATCCTCTTTTGAGAATTAACTGTCACGAGAAACCTTGATCCACTTTGAGTCCACAGCCCTGGTAGACCCTAAGGACCTCTCACGAGGCCTGACCTTGTAAAGATTCACTTCTTCCCAATTCTGCCACTCTGAGGACCAAGCTTCCCACACACAAACATTTGGGAGATATGCAATTCATATCCAAACAGTAGCAAGCAGACTTTGAGAAATTAAAATTGCTTCAAGCTGTGGATTGCTGCAGTGACTACTTAACGAAAAGAAGACAACAGAAGTAAATTTTCAGCCAGGTCCAGTCTTAAGACTTAGAATCTTGGACACTTTTATTTGTGCTTTTTTTTTTTTTTTTTTTGTGGTACCAGGGATCAAACTCAGGACCTCATGCTTGCCAGGCAGGTGCTTATGCTGCTGAGCTAAATTCTCTGCCCCTATTTGTACATTTTTGTAGAGCTTTAAATTGCCATGTAAGAAGTCTTACACACTAGAAGAAAGAGTACATTGATAGAATAAGAATAGCAGAAAATCCTTGACCATTTATGAAGACAAGTGTAGCCACTAGGTCCCCATAAGGTCTCCAGGTGACCCTGGCTCAAGATGCAAATTGAGGGCAGCTGTAAGTACAACCCTAAGTAAGAAGTAGAGGGATTTCAAAGTTAGGGCAAACTCAAGGAACCATGAGTGAAAAGAAGTTACGGCTATTTAAAAATTAAGATCTCTTTATATGGCAATAAATAACTGGAAATAACTATCACCATTGTTATTTAATATTCTCTGAGAAATTTTCTCCAATGCAAATTGTTAAGAGAAACACATAGTAAATATGGAAATGAAAAGGAGCAAATAAAATTATTATTCTTGTCTTATTATGATTGTATGGGGGAAATTTAAGAGAGACATTTTTAGTATTGAATGTTGTCAAAGTTAGTATACAAAATTTATTATCTTTTCTATTTTAAAATAATCATTGAGAAATACAATAAAACAATGCCATTCATTAAAATAATCAAATGATAAGGGATCTAGAAATACATTTATCAAAATATTCAAAATGTTAATAAAGAAATAAAGAAATTAAGATTGTTTCAGGATATAAAAAAGATAATATAATTCATATAAAATTTGTTCTTTAATAAAAATACTCATTTTTTTAGTTTCAATTTGATATAGTAATCAATTAAGAACCCAATTTTCCCAAATGTGATAAAAATTATATATATCTGAAAAAACAGGAAAAATGCAATGGATACTATACTAAGTAATATTTATGAAGAATGAATAGAACAAAAACATTTAAAATCATAGGATAAAACTGTGGCATCAAATTTTTCTCATTTTTTTTCAATAGAAAGAAAGCAGAAACTTGAACTTTGTTCCCTTTATAGTGAGAAATAGAAAAAATGAGCTAAATCAAAAATATAATTTGAATTGTCAAGGGAAATTATAGGTATTTTAAAATTTCATTATGAATGAAATTTAATTTTACTTAAAATAGACATTATGTTTCATACAAAATTTATATTTTCTAGATGTTTTAACTTGATTAAGAGTTTTCTAATGGTTTTCCCATAAACTCCAAAGTGCATGTTCATAGAAACTTTGTGACTTCTTAATTTTAACATGTATTCCAATGAATATTAGTCCTCCATCCATATGCTTTTAGTTTTCTCCAAACTAAGGTAAGAGAAATTAGATAAATTGTTAATTCATATGACATGAACACTCAATGAAAACTGTACATATGCCAAATATGCTACATTAATTTCCACAGCATTTCTTAGTGCTTATTGGCCTCATAGGTCATGAACTGAATGATTCCCAAAACAAATCAGATGTGAGTGTTAAAACGGAAGCAATCTTCTGTAAGATAAAGTAGATATAACTCTTGAAGATATGCACATGGGCAAGGACTTTCTGAACAGAACCCCAGTGACTCAAGAATTAATACTGAGAGTCAACCTATGGGATTGTACCAAACTTAAAAAGCTTCTGCACAGCAAAGGAAGCACCAAACAAAGTGAAGACACAGTCTACAAATAGGATTTTTTTTTTTGCCACAGAAGACTAACATCAACTATATATGAAAGTCACAAATAAATTAAGACTCCCCAAAATACAAGGCACAATCAAAATATGAGCAATCAAAATGAATAGACACTTCTCAGAAGAAGTACAAATGACCAATAAATACAAGAAATATATCCACAACACTGCTGGCCAAAGAGAAATGCAAATTTAAGGCTACACTGAGATACCATTTTTTTCCAGAAAGAATGGCTATCATCAAAAACACAGCAGTAAAAATGCTGGGGAGGATACGAGGAAAAAAGAACTTTACAACAGTGTTGATGAGATTGTATACTATTATGATCATTATGTAAATCAGTGTGATGATTTATCAATAAATTAAAAGTATAAATTTCATTGACCCAACCACCTCATTCCTTTTTAGTGTCTTCCTAAAACATTTAAAATCATCACATTACACAGATACATACATACCTGTGTTTATAGTAGCACAATGTGTAATACAGATCTTGGAAACAGTAGATATGTCTATTCAAAGAAAAATGAATAAGAAAAATGTGATACTTATATGCAGTGGAGAACTCCATTGCCCCAAAGAAAGATAAACTCGAGGCTTTCATAGATAAATGGATACAATTTGAGAATATCATGTTAAATGAAATATGTCAGACATACAAGAATAAATATCACATGGTTTCTTTTATATGAGAAGCACAAAAAAATATAAAGATACAAATAGAAAAGAAATAGACATAAAATAGGGAAAAGTTCAAATACTTCCCCAAATTATATATTTTATTGTTTCCAAAATATTTTGTTATATATGCTAATTTGTTTCATTTGTACTACTATTTTTTTTAGATTCCTTTTTCTGTAAGAATCTTGTTTGGTATATGTCTTATACTTTGAGTAATGATATATAATGTATTGAGTATTATTATTCTCTTAATTCGCTATGAAATTTCATTTTTTATAAAAAAGACAAGTAAACATAAATGGGATCAAAGTTTATAGTAAAACATCTAGGTCCTTGTAACTAAGTTATAATGTTAAAACATCATTTGCTAAAAATAACTTTTAATACCAAAGGGGAAAAACTGAATGATTCTCATGGGGAAATCTTTAATTAGATAGAGCTCAGGACTAAAAACAGCATTTTGTCAAGAGGAGCATTACTTTTTAAAAGGTTCTTTGGCAGTCTTGGGATGTAGGATTATGTCAAACTATTGATTTTTTTTTTATTTTTTAGTTTTTACTAGTACATGTTTCAGGTACATAATGATAACATTCCTTATGGGGTATTGGCACATGAATAAGATAGATCTTAATTCTTTTAACCAAATCTTTTTTCTGCCCCTTCTCTTCCCTTCATGACTGAGGAAGCTACATCTCCCTATTTCTTGTTATATACCCGTATTTTGCTCTATATTTTGAAGAGGGCTAAGTTTGTGTGTTTGAATTATTGATAAATTTAAGAAGCAAAATTATCATATAAAAGTTTTCAAGAGAAAAATTACATGTACTACCCTGAAAAAATACCCAGTTCTTCTCATGAATCGAAAGAATGAGAATTATTGTGATAGTTAATAGTGTTGTCAGTTTGGATGGATAAGAAATCCTTACTGAATTAGTGGGTCACAGTTCTCCTTGTGTCTGTGGGTGACTGACATATAGAACGGAGGCTGAGGAGAGAAAACCCACTTAGGATGTGGGTGGCACTAACCAAGAGGCTAAGAGCTTGCATGGGATAAGAAGGGAAAGAAGAAGGAAGTCTTTCCTTTTGCTTGTTTGGATGAACTCTGAATTTTGCCCTTGCATTGGTTGGACTTTCCTCTCCAGTTCCTTCAGCTTTCAGTGTACATCCTTCAGCCTCCCAAAACAGATTGTTTAGCATTCTGACAGAAACTCATACCAGACCTTGCAGCAAGTTCCAGAACTTTGACCTCTGACTGGATCTTTCCTCACTGCAGCACAGATGGCCATTTTGCATTCTTCCATCCCTGGTTCCACTGGCAAATTCTTCACTTATCATATATAACATATCATTATATATATATATATATATAATATTAAATCTGTTCCTATAATAAAGCTTAATAGTTATTAAAGTTACCAGATGTGTTACATAAATTACTGTCTTATGTAGTTACATGCAAAATATAATTATATGTTAATAATACATTTAAAAATCAACCTAAAAACTGTCCACCTTAAGTAGATACAAATATACCAGTATAGCTGTGGTATGTGAGTACTTGGAATGTCCTTCAATTTTGTACTTACACAAGCTAGAACTTGTTAGTATTAGTTGCCTCATGATTTGCTATCCTTTCCATCCAAAACAGCTTGTTTGATCCTCATGGTTTTTATTCCTATTGGAACCAATTAAGAGGTGCTGAGTTACCACTGTTGTAAAATGCACACATAGAAGTCAGTTTAAATGCCCATTGTGCCAGGGGTATAGCTCAGCAGCATAAGCACCAGCCTGCCAAGCATGAGGTCGTGAGTTTGAGCACTGGTACCTAAATAAGTAAATAAATAAATAAAATGCCCATTGGATTAAACAATAAAGTAAGAAATGACTTTTCTACAAGTGTAACTTTACTTTGGCTATGATTTGAAGCACATTAAGTTTTAATATCCCCTTCACAGACTATAATGAATTTTGGGGGGGCTTAAATGTTTTAGGCCATTTCCATCTAACCCAGTTCTTATTTTCAAGTACTCTTGTTTATTCATTAGCTGAATTATGATTAATTAATTGACAAAGAGAAATGGTGAAGCAATCATATATAAGCAAGAGAAATGAGATTTCTAAAATAAAATGTATTTTTGATTCTTTCACATATCATTGAGCCAGATGAGTTGGATAAATATTGTTTCAATTTTGTTATAGTTAGTTGGACAAAAAAATAGCTCCATAATGAATATTTAGATTAATTTGATCTATACCATATAAGAATGCTACTTAAATAATTTATTATGAAAGACTAAATACATCCATAAAAGACCCAATTTTCACTAAATTGGAAATATTTTCAAAGTTAAAAACTAGAAAGAAAAACTTACTATTGTATTAAAAGAGAAAAACTTTTTAAAAGATCATATTTTGGAAAATAAATTCTTCTATCACTATGCTCTTGATATTTTTATGGGCTATTCATGCGTGTATAATATGTAACTGCATTTATAATATGCATTGAAATTGCTCACAGGAAACCTTAAAAATGAAACAAGCACATAGAAAAGTATATTAGAAAAATAGTTGAGTGAATTATTTTCTTAAAATCCTCTTAGTGTATATATTCATACAAAAATAGCAATTCATATTATCAGTTGCACCTTTCTAAAAAAATTATAGAAACTGCTAATAATTAGGCTGCATCCTGGTGGGCAAGTTAATCCTTTTAAAGTGCTTTTGGAGACGTCCTGTGCACTGGCCAATTGTAAACAATTTTACTCATTTAATGTACTTTCTTTGCTTAGCAGTTTTAAAAAAATCCATGTGGATTTTTCTCTCTGCAAATCTAACTGAACTAGTCCTAACAACACTTAATGTGTAATAAGCTTCCAGAAATCACAGCCATCCCTAAAATTGAAAAGAATATTATTTCCTTTAGTAATATTTCCATTTGAAATAATACAGGTTTGAGATTTTTTTTCTTTTTTTGTTTTGTCTTTTTGAGACAGGGTTTTGTTATGTAATTTGGGCTCACCTGATTGTCGTCAGCCTCCAGAGTTCTGGGATTATAGGTATGCAATATTATGTCCAGCCAATATAGATAATTTTACACACTTTATTCTATAACAAAATGTAATTGGATATAAGCTCACTTTTGCCAAACATTTCCAACTTCTGAAAATCTGCAACACATACTCTTAATATCTGTGCCTAAATTAGTGTAACTAAGTATCAGAGAGCGTAACTTCCTGAAAAATATGATTAGTTTTAAAGCACAACAGCCACTAATAGAAATGGTGATATTTCCAAGAACATGTTTGTAGAGATGTAGATCTCTCATTTTGTGTTATATCTCATGTTGAGATGCACATCTCAAAATTTTGTGTTATAAACTGGGCCAAGAAAACATATTATAACTATTGATATAATTACATGTGTAGATATAATGTAGAACTAAATGCTCTTGACACTGTCACAAAGGTAACTGTTAATGTCAATAATAAATTTATATATTAATGTTGTATTTATTCTGCAAATAAGAACCAACTAATTAAATTAACAAACTTCATTTCTTCAAGTTTTTCAGGTGAGGTTTAGATTAATTATTTCTGGATGGTAGGCAATTTTCTAGGCTAAAAATCTTTATATTATCATGTAATAAAAGAAAAAATCAGTTTCACATAGAGTATGTAAATTATTATTTGCATACAATTGTTGGATAATACAGATTTTGATGAGCTGAGCTGTGTAAATTTATTCATTAAATTAGCTCGCCATGGTGTCCTATATATGACCAAACATTATTCTGGGTATTTAGGTGAGAGTGTTTTCAGATTAGATTAACATTTAAATCACTGGATTTTGATGCTGTGCATAATGTAGGTGGGTCTCACTCAAAGCACTGAGGGCTGAGATAGAACAGTGAGCACTGTTCTCTGGGCAAAAGGAGCTTTAACAGCAGCTGGATTTTGGAGCTGAATTTCAACATCACCTTTTCTTAGGGGTCTAGTCTGGAGATCTGTCTTGATCTTTGACTTTCTGGTCGCAAAAATCAAGTGAGTCAATTCCTTATGAAATCCCTTTCTATATAAACACTGTTGGTTTTGTTTCTCTGGACCGTCACCATTATGAGGTACTCTCTGGTAAATGGCAACCCTTCTTGATCTTGGAGACTATTTGGATCCTGAATCATGTAAAGCACTTGATTTGTAAGAAGCAGCCTGAAGAGCACTTACCTCTCTGACAGCTTCTTTACAGAAACTGCTTAATCTTAAATTATGGTTGTTTGTTCTTCGTATTGTTGCTATCAGGTGGTTTAAGGTAGAATTTTATATTTGTGAGTGTACAAAGCTAGAGATTTTCATTTCTCTTTTAACTTTGATAACTTTTGGCCTTATCCATTATTAATTCACTGCAGCTAGCATTTTTTTTAGCTGGTTCCCTTCTTTGTCATCTTAGTTTTGTAGATAAATTCAGATGTCTTTGGGAATCAGATAGGAAATATAGATGAGGGAGGATGATTCAGGACCTGTATGTTAAGCAGAAAAAATATGCTTACTCCATTTTCTTGAATTATATGAACTTCCACTTCTCTTTTGTTTTTCCCTTTTTATAGAGGCATACACACAGATAATATTTCTCTCTTTAAAAGAAATAATAATGTACATATGATGATGAAAGCTCTTTGAAAACAAGACAGTAAGGAGTGGTAGAACTAAAAATTGTGTATCATTTGAATACTAGTATCACTTAAAAATACTTTGATAATTAAACCTATCCAAATATATTATTGCATTCATCATACATTAAGAGGTGTTTAATTACATTTATAAAAGGGTCATTGGAGAATAACATCAAATATTAAATATCTTAGTAAGATGTCATTTGGGCCTCACTTCTTCCCTCCCTTCCCTTCTTCTCCTCGCCCTTGTCCTGTCCTCTCTTCTCCAGATCTCTCTTTGCTCTCCACTCTTTTCCATTCTTAAGTTTCTCATAGCTTGTTATTATCCTGTCAGTACATTTCATTTAAAACGCTCATGGATGTTGTCTAATTGGCTTCTATGGTAGTTATACAAATTTACCTTTAGTAGTGGGTTAGGATGTCTATTTCACCTCAGCCGCGAGGTACATTATCAGTTTTTATACAGTCAATGTGATGCTTCATAGTGTTTGTAGGTGGCAATCAATACTCAATAGTGTTTTTTGAACTAAATTGATAGATACGCTGTTAAGATTTGCTTCATGTAGGACAGGCTCCTATTGACACAGAATGTGAACATAATACCACAAAGTGTGGCTTAATGGGAAGCAGTTTTTCTTTTAATGTAGATGATGCTGACAACAAACAACATTAATTGGTTCAGGCTTCTTTTGTCATTATATGAATTTGAAGAAAAGAAAAATAAGTGTATGGTAAATTAATGTTATTCCAGTATCAACAACAACAACAACAAATGGTACAGACAGAAAGACCTTGATCAGCTTTGAGAAAACTAATTCAGCAAACAAAACAATTACTATTTATAAATCTGTATCAAATGCCAAGAACTGAGCTAAATTCTTTACAATTATTCTCTTATGTTACTTTTACATTAACTATGTATGCTAGGCATATTATGAAATCCATTTTGCAGATGTAGAAACTAACTTCCAGAGCGATTAAGTCATATTGTTTGCCATAATGTTCAAAATATTTTGTATATAATTTCCTTCATATCTTAGGACAGCTGAAACATTCATACATTCATAAATCATTATTTAGTAATTATAGTTGGTGCATTATATTTTCTTCCTGTGATGCATGATATTTTATAAATTTTTTTATGGAATGTCAACCTGATTTGATATCAAACAGGCTGCAAAGTTAACTATTTTCCACTTTGTATATCTGAAGAGGAGTGGAGCTATCAAATAAATCCAACTTCATTTATAGTACTTCAACAGGTAGGATAAATTGTGTGTTTTAAATTTCCTGTTTCATAAAAATGAAAAATGATCTGGCAAGTGATGCAGATTTATATTTCTTCTGTGAGTGTGTGAGTTTGCTGAGAGATAATTATATTTTCATCTGATACTTTTCAATATACCTATTTTTACCTTATGGCATGCTATGCTTTCCTGCTATTTATTTTGTGGTAAGTTAATATGAATTGTTTCTATACTTTAGATGAGAGGGACTCCAAAAATTTCAGGTTTCATATCCAGTACATTAACTTGCGCAATTTGTAAATTACTCATCTTTAAATGATCGTATTTTTTCTATTCAAAATATTTTGCAAAAATGGTTGCAATTCAACATTTCTGATGTTTAAAAATGTTAATAGACATGTGTTTTTGAAAAATATGTAATTTTATAATAATTTTTCTTATGCACATAGTGGAGTGGTAATAGAAAAAAATATATTTTTTTGTTCTAGAAATGACTTGGAAGTAATTGACAAAATTTACCTGAATATTATAAAAGATAGAATACTACTAAATCATAGCTGATTGAAAATAAAAATACATATAAAAACAGTTCAGAATATTGAATCTTATAAATTTATTTTTCAAGCTCTTAAGATATTTCTACCCACTTAGCTTTGCTAGTATGAAGCACAACTCCCTTTTTTAAAAAAATGAGGTTTCCCTTCTTTTCATTTGTTCTCGTGAACAAATTCACTTGTTCTCCAAGACTTCTACCTACCTTGTCTTCCAGTAGATTTAGTGTTTCTGTTTTAATATTGAGGCCTTTGATCCATTTAGACTTTAGTTTTGTGCATGGTGATATGCATGGATCTAGTTTCAGTCTTCGGCGTGTAGAGAGCCAATTTTTCCAACACCATTTATTAAAGAGACTATCCTTCTTCCAGTGGACATATTTAGCCCCTTTGTCAAATATCAGGTGGCTGAGTGTCTTTGTAGTTGTGCTTGCACCTTCTAATCTTCTAATCTGTTCCATTGATCCTCAGGTCTATTTCTTTGCCAGTACCAAGCTGATTTTATCACTGTACCTTTATAGCACTGTTTCTAGTCAGGAATTGAGATGCCTCCTGCCTTGCTTTTGTTGCCTAGAATTGCCTTTGCTATTCTAGGTTTCTTCTGTTTCCAAATGAATTTCAGGGGTGTTTTATCTAGATCTGAGAGGTATGTCAATGTTATTTTGATTGGGATTGCGTTAAATCTGTATAAAAGTTTTGGGAGTATAGCCATTTTCACAATTTTGGTTCTTCCTAACCAAGAGCAAGGAATGTCCTTCCATTTTCTAACATCCACTTCAATCTCCTTTTTCAGCATAGTATAATTTTTAGCATATAGGTCTTTTACATTTTTAGTTAGGCTAATTCCTAAGTATTTCATTTTTTTACATGTTATTTAAAGGGCGATATTTCAATAATTTCTCTCAGTGAGTTTTTTGTTTGTGTACAGGAATGCTATTGATTTTTGAGCATTGACTTTGTATCCAGCTACACTGCTGAACTTATTTTTTACCTCTAATAGTTTTTTAATGGAGTTGTTTGGGTCTTCTATATAAAGTATCATGCCATCTGCAAACAGTGATAATTTAACTTCTTTCTTTCCTATCTTTACTCCTTTTTTTTTCTCTCTCTTGTCTGATTGCCCTGGCTAGTGTTTCCAGAACTAGGTTGAAAAGGAGTGGTGAGAATGGACATCCTTGTCTTGTTCCTGATTTTAAACTGAAAGCTTTTAGTTTCTGTCCATTTAGTATAATGTTGGCTGTTGGTTTGTCATAGATGGCCTTTATAAGGTTGAGGTAGACGCCATGTATTCCGAGTTTCTGAAGGGTTTTTATCATGAACATGTGTTGGGCTTTGTGGAAAGCTTTTTCTGCTTCTATTGAGATGACCATGGGGTTTTTGTTTTTGGCTCTGTTGATGTGGTGTATTACATTTA